>LR736860.1:5549908-5815218 GCA_902654985.2 Oryctes borbonicus | reverse complement strand
TCGATGTAAATGTATTTTATTAACGAATTGGTTAGATTTGACAATAAAAATATTTGCTTTTAATTTTAAAATTACAGCAATATGACAGTGCAGATTCGAAAAATGAATAAACTTAACCCACCTTGGTCATCATCCCATATGTCGGCGGCATCAACAACTACACCGGCAACAACAAACAATAAAACGTAGAAGAATTTCATCTTGCTTCTCTTAGAACGAACGAATTGTTCACAACAGATTTTTTAAGTGACTGATTTATTCTTCGTTTGCCTTACGTTTTATACAAACGTCCTAATATACCCCACTGTTGTAAAACCAGCAGAGTTATATAATTATTTGTATATTGGAAAAACAAACCGCCATCATCGCCATCACTACATGCTGAATTTTTAAGAAAATAAGTGCATATGCTTATCCATAAAAACGAAGGTCGTATATCTGGACGCTTTGCTCTGCTGGTATTCTCTCAAAATTCAACGAACGAGTGCAATTAGTTATGTGCAAATCGATATCTCCATTCTCGTATAAAAGCTATTGTTTCTATGAACCAGCTAGCTCTAATAAATGCAATCGGCATAAGTAGAAACTATATTCACATGTGTATAAGTGCTTGTTGCATTTATCGCAAATACGGGTACTTTCTTTGTAAATAGGAAAAAACGAACAACGCATTATCTGGAATAGTCGCCGTGCATGTAATGATTCAATTTTGTTCTCGTTATCAGCTAGCAATAGAAACAAATTACGTACGCGACAGGTGAGGAAAGCTGCTAATTAATATATTTTTGCTGCAGCCATTTCTCACATAATTTGATTTAATCAGCGGCATTAGCGAAAGTAATGTGTGTATTACAATAAACAATTAAAGTACCATTTACCATTACATTTCAGGATTTCCGTTTGATCAACAGTTTAGTGAATATACTGCCTAGAAAAGCAAATTTTTTGGTGCAATGTCAACAAAAACGGGGGAATTTTTGAGGATTTGATCTAATTTATTGATGTATGTAAATCATTCCTTAGAAATTAAGTGTTGCCTATGAAGAAAATTTGTCATTGTTATTTGTTAGTTGCTTTTAATAATCGTTCCGGCTATTGTATTGGGTGAACCATCAGTTCGATTATTTTTTTTTTAATGTTTAACTTAATATTTTGGATAGTAACATGTAAGTAGTAACAAACGATTGGTTGCTTTCCCGCTCTGTGCTTTTCACGTTTTAATGTTTTTTTTTTTTTGACTAGTAGGCATTGAAAAAAATGATTTAATAAATGGGCTATTGTTATATAATTAAAAGTGAGTAAGAGATATAGAGTGCGTCTTATTCAACTGAAGTGTAAGTAATATCCTACCTAATTTAATTACAAATCAGGGAAACACTGAATTTTGTATTCTAATTTATTTTGTAAATTGATATTGTTTTGTCGAGAGATGAGCTTATGAAGGCACAATCTTCCGTTCAATATAATGCTACTCCGAAAAAAAAAACAAAGATACAGATAGAAATGAACTAGTAACATTTTAAGAAGTTGTTCCATATAATATAGGCACATATAGAATCTTCAAGAACTAAGTTGGAAATCCCTTTAAAGTTTATATTATTAAAAAAAAGGCGAAATGTAGGTGCAAAATACTATAGAGAAAATATTTACTAAGAACTAACGGTAACAAGTAGTAATAAAAGCTTAAATAATACACTGGCTATAATTAAATCTGTTATAATCCGATAGCTGCAGTCCAAATGTACAAAAATGATTGCCTGCCAATTGATTGATGCCTCGCAGATGAGAACATGCATCTTCGAACGTAACCAGATTATTGGACTATATGAAGGCGCTGTTAGTTTCCGGGAAATCGCTCATAAACTTAATCGCAATCATTCTGCTGTATTGCGGTGTTGGAACCTGTGCGTTGCAAATCAAGGTAACGTGGAGCAGGTTCAGACATACACAGAAGGGCCAGGCAGATAAACTGGTCAAAGAAGCAACCAGCATGCCTTTCATTAGTCCTAGCCGCTCTTGTGGTCTCCAAAAGAACCACATAAAACAGGGCCTCGTAGTGGAAAAAAGCTCCAGGACAAAAGCACTAATTTTGTTGTCTTTAGCAAGCCTGGTCCAAGACAACAAAAACAGCGCTATCATTCGGCAAAGGGGATCTGAGACTATTGGCAGGATTTGTGACGTGTCATGTAGCCCCGCAGCATCACTTATTCAAACTAGGAAGAACTGAACTCCATTATTCTAACACTATTTATTTAGGTTGCAGTGACTAAAGATATCTGTGCCATAATAATGATAATAATAATAATGAAAAAGAAAACAGTTCAAATTGTTCAAATTGAAATTCCTTTTTTGTTTGTTTTTTTTTTTCAATGCTTAACTATTCAAAAATTAAAAAAAAAGTAGAGTTTTAATTAACCATCCAGTAAACATGCCCACTTTTTTCTATTTATTTTACTTCTTAGTAGTAATAAAATTCATTTCTTTCATTTTACAACTTCATGAAATACGCCAAAAAAGTATGCGGAACACTCTAGTAGTTTTAATTCTGAAAATTTCTTTTTTTAATTAGTTTGTCTTAATTTTAAAGAATTAACCAATTTCTTAAATCTGTTAGTATCTAGGGCTACTAGATACTTTCTAAATTGACTTTAAACAATTTAGATTTGCTGTTGTTCCTTTTTAATGTCTTTGGTAGTTGGTTATAAAATATCCTTAGCATTTGCGTTACGGCGCTCTTGTAAACGTTAGTTATAGGTGTATTCTTGTATGTTATTTCTTTTAATTTTTTCAATTTTGTAGTGTGAATTTTATTTCAGTTACGTAACATTCATCTAACTTCAACTGTCGTTAACGCATCGTTCAAAGAATAGTTTGGTGGCGAGGGGGGATATTTTAGGATCCCACTATGCACGCACACACACACATATGCGGGACTTAAAACTAAATAAATACTTGTTATTTTGCCCAACAATGTGGACGTTAATCTCAAACCCGATTTACTAAACTTGATAATCCTCATATTTAAAATTATTTACCGGGAATAACCTGCAAGGTGAGCAACTCCTCTCCATTTTTCAGTTAAATTATAATCCAAATATGTTCAAGGACGTTGCCTTGCGAAATATTGCTATTGAATATTTATAATCCATAATACTTTGGTTGTATTATCAATGTTTTCATAAAGGTATAATTCCTTTTATTAAACCACTCAAATACAAACAAGTACCTAATGAATTTGTCAGATAATAACATTGACGACCAAATTTAATGCTCGCGAATGTTTCCAACTTTAACCGAAATGCATGTAAGAATAGATTCACGAATATACATTTCATCCATTTTATTCTTCCGATTCTTCAACAAACAAAACAAAACAAAACTGTTATACTTCTCAGGATACTAAATGAGATATAAGTAAGAACGGTACAGATGTGAAGTAGTTGTCATTGGGTTCGTTCAGCGTTCGCATTGAAAATATTATAATTGCGGTATTTGTGACTAGCAGTTAAATATGAAAAAAAAGCTCTATATCTACAGTGAGGAAATGACATTGTGATCATAAAAATAAAAAGGCGAAAGGTTCTTCTGTCTTTGCATTAATTTTTATGTTATTTACAGTTAAATTCAAAATTGAAACTTTAAATGACGTTTGAAAGTTTGACAATTTGATGTTTATTGATGAACAGAATGAGTAATGGTATTATTCTGTGCAACTATGTATGGATAAATTTCGTCTTGAGTTGCAATTGTTCGCATGAAATTGGTGCAGTAAATCGCAAACCTGGTAGTGATAGATTCAAGCAAGCACTGTTGAAACTATTGCGGACGTGAGGAGCTGTATAGATCATTCATATAAAAAGTATATTAGAAGGCTTTTGAAAAACTAAATTATCATATGGCACTTGTCAGCACATTTTTAGAAAAAGCCTCTTCTCCTCAAACAAAGCTTCTTCCACTTTGATAGTTTTATTGACAAACAAACCGCACGTATACGATCCACTGAAAACCCTTATGTGTTGATCCAGAAACTATTACTTTCAGAAAAAGTTGGTGTTTGGATAGCAGCTTCACGAAGAAGAATTGTTTGTCCAGTATTTTTTTATGAAACGGTAAACGCAGAAAGATATAATAATAACTTATTATGATTTCAACAAAATTTAATTGTCAGATGTAGTTGTAACCAACATAAAACTAATTCTAGAAAAAACATGTCCCTGTCGATTACATTTTTTATGATCCTCTTGTATTAGCTTAGATACAGTCGTACAATCTGGCACTGATAAATCCATTATAGCTGTTAGACTCCGTCTAAATGAAGCATATAATTATTTGGAAGAACTGCAGGCAAGAAACCTTCATTCAAAGGCAATGGAATTTGATCCTAGATTTACCGAAATTATTTTAAAACTTGGTTTTAGATGGCTTATGAGGTTAAACTTACGCACGTAGATCAATGCTTTAGAAACTATTATGTTACCTTATTAACTAAGGGAACTTGCTGGTCGTTTGAAAATTTCAATACCCAACTACGAGAAGCAGTAACACCTTAATAATAAAAATACAATGTTAGCATAATAAATTGTTTTCCAAGTTCAGTCAGCAAGTACCTCTCTTTATTCGAAGTATATAGCTTTGCGGATGCAAGAATTAATGATACCTTCTAGAACTTGGTAAAAACTCCAGCTGAATCAATCATGACTTTAAATAATTTGTCACGACTTTCTCATGTTTAAATAAGAAAAATGCTGCTGTGGCTATCTCGCAATGCTGCATTCAACTATACCAGCCGGCATGATCATCACTGTTTGTGTTTCTTTTTATTCTACCATATAATCGGTAAACAGTAAATTAATCATTATTTATTGTACTGTCTATATAGCGTTTCGTAAGACCTAAGCGGTATTTTTACCGAACAATATGTTTATTTCTCTTAAAATAAGAAACCAGTCAAAGTCAATTGTATCTTTTACCTGTTTACTGCTTTTTATCATTTGTGCAGAAACAAACCTAATGATCTGTCTGAAATTGCAAGCATAATGAGTTCCAGAAATACTTATGGGTAATATGCTCTCAAATTGTCTATCTACTTGTAAGTTCATTCAATTCTTGCATAATTGCTTTTAAATTGTTAAGTTAGTATTTGATCAAGCAGCAATAATATACGTTGTATGAAAAGCCATTGCTTCTTTAAATTCAAACTTTTCTCTAGTTTATTTTTTTTAAGATTCGTCAGTTCAACAAGGAGAATGGCTCGTTATCCGGATTTTTCAAGTATCCTCTTGAAATAGCAGTGGCTAAGGAAATTTTTAGTTTTTAGTAAACTAATGTAAAAACAAATTTGTGGTAAGGGAGAATTGGTACCATAGGGGAGTTTGGACAAACAACATTCACTGTTAAATTGGTAACAAAAAAAGCAGTTATGGTTTGAGTTGAATTAGTTTGAGTGCCGCGTTATTATATAAAGATGAAATTATTTCAATATTGTAAATATGAATAAGCATGTAAATCTAATGTTAACCATCCTAAGTACCTTTTTGAATTTATATTTATTTTTTATATATACCTCATATGTATTTAATGTAAAGATTATAACATTAGTACTTTGAGCTTAGAATTGAGTCAAATCAACAATTTCATTGGTAACCTTACTGTTACAGTTCGTACATTTTTAATAACTGACTTTCAAGGGAGGGTTGAGGCAAATATCTAAGAGAGAATTTAAACATGTCCCAGGTCGTTCATGTGGTTGGTACTTGCAGTGATTTTCATTGACTAGTTTATAGCTAGAATGAGGATAAACGTATCATTTTTTTAACATACTGAGATAAAAGAAGATATATATACACTCACACGTGACTGCCAATGTACCGTGCCGATGCACACATATGTATGCATATAAACAAAAATATTCGGTTGAAACCGTAGGTTTTGGAATAAAAGGAAATTCTTGCAGTTCAAAAGGCTCCTAAATAAAGCAATCAGAAGATTTGTTTAGGATAATTTACTAAATATAAGCACGCTTTGTTTTTCTTTTTCTTGACCTTGGTATAATTATTTGAGTATTGTTGTTCTTTTTTTTTTTGGTGAGGTTTTACTAGAAGAGAAAAATGTTTTCTGCTTCTTTTTCTTATATTTATAATTTATAAATTTATAAGCTTATGTTTGCGTTGGGTCTGTCTAGCCGGTTATCTGTTTGTCATTTACATTTTATGTTTAATTAGACAAAAATATTGTTAGCAAAGATCTGCATGGAATTCTTACGATATCGCTATATTAACTTTGAAGTAAAAAAAAAAATACCAAAGAGAAAAAACATAGAGACAACAGAGAAAACGAAACGTTTCAAAAAAGTAAATAATAAACAATAATAAATAAATAAATAAGTTAATAAAATACCTAAAACCCAAAAAAGAAAAAATAATCAAAAATATAAAAAATTTTTAATGCATCTATTTAGGAGCCTTTTCGATTATTCGAATATTTGCGTCTATGTATGTATGTATGTGTGCTTTGTAATTCATAGTGAAGAAGATATTGCTTTAGTTAAGAGACTTGTAATTGTTAGAAAGTCACCAGTATATCAGTCTTTAAGTTCAACTAGGCGCAACAGAGAGACTTCTTGCTTTCCGAAGCAATATTTAAAAGTTATTAAAAAAATGATATTTTAATTTACATATTTGCGATGTCTTGAATTTTCGTCGTAATGGGAACTGTGTCATTATGTCCCAGCTCTTCCTCATAGTGTCTTTCTTAATACGGCAGATTTTGGACAAGACGCCCGGTACTATTTACATTTTACTAGATTACGTACATTTCATGGTACCACGATATTTTTACCATATATCAGGATGGCGCAATAGTGCTGGATATATCTGCTCTTAAGAGAAATATAAAAAAAAATTCTGATAAAAATTCTAGGCACTCGTAAACATAACATTTCAAAATTATTTACATTTATACAGGCTGTTCCGTAATTCCAGGGTGAACTTAAGTTTTTTTTTTTTTTGATAGGTCGCCTGTATACTGATTTGAATTTTTATTAAGCTTATCTCTCCTATACTTCTAATCAATTCTGTTCTAAAAACATGACAAACTACCTAAGTTTAAGGTTAAGGTGCATATAAACAATGATTTCTTATTCGTTTTAATACTACCACGACTTTAGGAATATACTCTTACGTTGATATCAACTGTAATTGATACAGAAAATGATAAAAATCAAAATATAAAAAATCTCGCCTTTGAATATTTATGAAACCTATTCACATACATTTCAACTCGTTGTAATACTTAATTTGTTAGGCATCTTGGAAATGAACAATTAAGTATTTAATTAGAAACACTGACCACGAATAGAAGAAAGTTGCATAATAGTGCGTAAATGTAAACTGAAAATTGGCAATTTCAGACCAAACCAGATATAAATTTATGGATAACTTTGGAATGTAAAAGAAAGAGAAATTTTTCTTTTGATATCGTTCCAAAATTGTCAAACAATCCCACAAGTGTATCAAAGAGCCAAAAAATTTCATGCAATAATTTAATTGCAAATAAGTATGTATATACTTTAAAAGAAGTATTGGTGTTTAGTGGCATGTTTTTCATCTGCATATTATTTTATGTGCTGGTGTAAGTATCTTTTCTAAAAATATCACGACAAAAGCTCACGCTTTATCCAAATAATGATAATATCTACGGAATACAAAATAAAGTTGTTATCCCACTGGTGCTAATTAAGGGTTGAAACGTTGTGGATTGCATGCCGTACATCCATCTTTCTACCTGTAAGTCATGCACATGTATATAAACAATTTCGAAGAAATATTTAAGTATATAGACATTCTCTGAAATGATGAATAAATCCCATAAAAAACAGCCTCTATAAACACACAGACTAATGTCGAGTTTTTTAACGTTTATAATATTTAAATATTTTAAAATTTGAATTCTGCTTTGCATAAAATTATAATTGCAGGGTTTAGTAGCGCAAAAAGAAGCAAGTAGCCAAACAATGTTTATGGTAAGTTGCTGTTTAGTTGAGAAGTGCCTAAAGTTAACTCTCTGCGAATATGCAAATTATATGGAAATTATTACTTCAATTAAGCTCAGCAGTTATAAATATCTATCAATAAAATATTAACATAACGACAATTTATTTCGATTCAATCAAGGGTCAAACGCTAAATAACCGCGAAATACCCCACCAAAGCATTGGATACATTATACTAGCAAAATCTGGAATGTTACTTTGAAATAAACAAAGTATAGCCTTAGCCAAAAAAACAGAACGTCTGTAGATTTTCGCGAAACGTATACAGGTGTTCCTTTGAAGAAAATCGAGACACAAACAGTCGTGAGAATTAAAATCGATTACACAAACCTGTTTTGTTTATATTTTTTATGTAAACATAACAACAGGCTGAAAAACATATGTCTTAAGTACATAGATATGGATACTAGTAATGATTTTGCTCATTGACGAAAAAATCAAAAAATCAAAAATTTGACACGATCTTATGTATTTATAAACATGTACACCGATGCCTGTCCCCAACGTCAGAAAGTCCCGCGAACACTCTGCGCGCTCCGTACAGGAAAATAAGTACAGTATAGGCGAAAAGCGCAGCAGACTGCGCTAGAATATACATACAGAATAATCAATCTATATTATCTGAGCATATTCTTAACTAAGAGCATAGTATTTGCCATATTGATAATAGAAAAGATCGATGGATTTATAAAAAGATCTATATAAAGCCTATATACAAACGAATTCATGGGAGCAATAGTGTTATATTTATACAAATAAAAGCTAGAACCCAGTCTTATACTATAAGATGAACAAATTATAGAGAAAAGCGAAATATGAACCCGTAGTCATTTATGCACCACTCATACTATGCGGAGTTTCTATAGGAACAAAGCTTAAAATTTAAATATTTTACGAATCTAGCTTGAATTCTCTCAATTCGGTCTATATGAGTGCAATAGGGGCTTCAAACGTCTAAGGCTAATTCAGGAGCACTACGTACAAAAGTAATAACTATGTTAACCTTCTTAAATTCACGAGAGGCACGAAATAAATCCAGCAATTTATTTCAAAGGTATTTACTTAACAAACAATTACAAGTTTACTGTGCTGCTCCAATGTTTAGTAATATTCGCATTTCAGTTACGTAAATGTATTTTTCTGAAAGTATTTACAATTATTATAGAAAAAAGTGGCAGTTAAGTAAAACAGAGGGAGAACAAATAGTGATTTTGAGTTCTACATGAATCTTCACGTCGCTGAAAATAAGTATAAGACTGCTAGATCTTATAAAAATAAGCTAGGAAGGGAAGCTAGCGCCACAAAATAACAACAGGAGAAGACCGTGTATTAGAACTTTCTAGACTTTCTTTTCGGAATAGGAAGAAAACTTCTTTGCAACAGTCTGCAAAACTTAGTGCATAAATTGTTTTAAATAAATAAACTTCGGCTAGAACGACTAGAAGGCGCTTAAATAGTGCAGAATTAGAAGGTGGTAAGGCAAGAAAAGAACCATTTAGAATGTCCAAAACGACTCACATTGGACAATTGAAAAAAAGGATGTCGTGGTCCAACAAAAGGAATATAGAAATAGGACTAATACTAATTTTAAAAGATAAACGTTGCTTTTCAATAGAGTACACACCCATAGGCCCTTTTTCAGCTTTTTGGTACTCCTGGAAGCACCATCGTGCATTGCAGAGTTAATGAGGAATTTCAGGAGGACTGCGTCATCCCTATCCTTAAGCGTATGGACCAATGTTCACGCCCGCATATATAGCCAAATATACATGGAAGTAGTAGGTCATCTTATTACAAAACCTTTTCAGATCAACTACTAAAAAACTTTTTTTTCCAACGAGATAACGCTCCCTGCTGTAAATTGAAAATTGAAAACGAACTCAGTCTTCTGGCTTGACCTACCCAATCTCCATAACTAACCAAACTTTTGTGGCACTTCGCGAAAACAGCCGAAATTTTAAAAAACATTACTAGACCCAAAAATGAATAACATTCCTCCGACACATTGCGAAAAATTGTACACGTTTGTATGTTATTATACATTTCCATTACTGACATTAATTTAAACGAATTTAATCATGTAATCACCATTGTAAATATATTGCAAGAAAGTTTAAAGTGTTAAATATGATCACATTGCTGCAATGTGCTGCATACTAATACAATTATTTTGTTTTAAATTTACCGTTATCGGATTGCAAATAATTGGAACGAGCAAGTATAAAACATCTAGAAGCGGTAGAATATACAAACATTTCCAAATTATTAGTATATTCTAGTAAGAAGAAGGTGACATTTCTAACTGAAATTCGCTTTTGATTGCGGAATATTTCATTTGTTTTGATTTGGAATGAGTATCAATTATCAATGTACCAATATTTTATTAGTAAAAAGAAACGATAATACTTTACTTTACTACGTAACACCAATGGAAAGGCAGGCAGGTATGTATATGTATTTGACGTAATTGTTCGTATCTCATCACGACAATTTTACATAAAATACATTAAGGCCGCAGTTTACAAGGTTGATAGAGAACCATGTATTTAACATTTTAATGTGCCGTTTTCTTCTAGGAAATTAACAATACGCTCATACAATTTGCCATTTATATTAAGCGATAATAGTGTCAAACTCCTTACTGCAGAACGTGACTGAAGGATGTTACTCATAAGTTTCACTTTACTATATTCCAACATATTGTAATGAAAGATTAATATCTACTCATTGTCGCAGGAACACAAAGCTTTCGAAAATATGAATCTTATAAAGATGCGAAATACAAATGCCCTATTTCAGTTTTTTAGTGTGGTACATTCACCTTCGCCGAAACTTCCCCGCTGATTTTTGTTTGCATGAACATTCTATCAATAATGCATAAAAGTCACCAGTAAGGATTGAGTAGTTGACCACAGTCTCTTGCCAGTTTACATACTGATCGACAACCTCATTCTCAGAAATATTCGCACGTATTCTTGCCAAAACAATTATCTTTTGTCTGTTGTAGTTACCAGGTTTTACATGTAACTGCGTGCTAACAAAATTTCTTATGCACAGTATTTCATCGCTAACTGTGTATGTAAAAGTATCAATGGTTAGAAAAACCTGAATTTGAAAAATTTGAAAATTTGGCATGTCTAATGATCAAGGGTAACTTAATATGAAATATTTTTTAGTTTTTCGCTAGCGTTATATAATTATGTGTTTTAAATTCTACATCGGGGTTTCCCAAACTTTTCCTGGCATCGACCGCTTTACAAGAATGTAGTCATAATACAAACAATTGCAGAAAAAAATATCTTAAAGATAGCAATTAGACTAAGAATATGAACAAAATTTAGAAGAAAGTGGATTATTAGATTATTTTTTGTGTTATTATTATTTTTAGTTTTATAAATATAAATAAGTTAAGTTTCTTGTTTTCCGCGGTGGATTTATGACTTGACTAAAGCCTGCTTCCGTTCACTGCTGATCACGGCCTTAGTCATCATCTAGTGTATGTTTGATGTTGATCAATCATCAGCGGATATTTATTTCGGTTCTCGACCCCTTGATTATTATTGACCTCCTTTAAAACTTCATCGATCCCTAACGGGTCGATATCGATTCCGTTGAGGACTCCTGTTCTACATCAACACTTAAGTAGTTGCAACATTCCCTATACCTATATTAGAGCTGTTATCCGGATCCGGATAATTTACTCTCCGGATATCTTGGTGTTATCCTGATCCATTATCCGAAACCACGGATCCGCTCTCCGAATCTGTTGTCTGAAACCTCGGATTTGGGTCCGTTATCCGATAACTTGGGTCCGGATCAGCTCTCCGAAATTCGGATTCAGTCGAATCCATTCTCCAATAACGTGATCCAGTCTAGTTCTTTATTTTTTGAACACCTTTGTAATACAGTAACTTTACTTCACTATTATTCTGAATGGATTTTAAATACTACTGCTACTTTCTTGATTAAACATTTTCAACGTGAACCATTCTCCTTCAATATTGCAAAACAAAAGCGGATCCAGATCCGAGAATTGAATAGTAGAACCGGATCCGACAATCAGATTGTGGATTCGGATCCGAGAATTGGATGGTAAGATACGGATACCCAGACCCAAAACTATTCGGATATACGATATATCATAATCTTAACTTTTACGGATACCTACATGTTTTCGAACCATTTGCATCCCCACAAACGGTCCCATATTTTGCAAAATATATTTTCATCGTACAGTGTGTGCGTACGAGTTGGCATCTTGTTCTGCAAAATAGGTATTTACGGATGTGATGACCTGAAATCCTTTGTTTTATTATTTGTTAGTATTAAATTCGACAGCGTTTCCAAATTTAAAGTCATATCTCTCAATTTGTGAACATGCCCATGTACAACCTTTAGAGTGGCAAAATTTTCAAGTAAAAAATTTTTCTTAGTCACTAAAAAAGGCGTTATCCACCTTATACATTCATGTAGTTATCGTATAATATAAATGAACACAGTGCTAAAACAGCAATCATAAGTGAAGATCAAAGTAGCATATAAATCATTTTTCCTCTTTTACGCTGCCATAACGATGGCGCACTTTCTAGGGAATACTATAACACATTTGGGAAGGGTGACAATTTACGCATCACAATCAAGGGCACGAATGTTACCCTCGCACCCTCGATTGAATGTTGCACACCCCTAGGATTAGCTGCGAATACCAAGCGGAATGCTTCACATACTCCATACGAACATCGTTCCCGACTAATTAAATTAGTATCGATAATCGATTCCCCACAATTGGAAAGCACAGTACAATTTAGATGAAAATTTTACACAAAATAAAAACAAAACCTTAAATTACACTCCCCGACAAAAACTTAGACGCCGTAAGATGTTTTAAGGGTTTTTAGGGTTACAACATTTCTTTGCGAAACTAGCAAGATATCTAATTAAGTTTTTATTCATAAAAGTAAAATAAACTTAAAAATATCTCCTCTAGTAATATATGAACTAAATAATAAATTATGACTCCAATGTTTAAACAATTTCTGCGACAAAAATTTAGACGCTCTGTTGCAAATGTAAAACAAAAATAAACAAATGAGTGATCAGTAACGCGTAGATCCTCCATTGTTCTTAATCACTTCCAATAGTCTGTTATTAATAGATTTATATAAATTTAACACATAATTTTGAGGGATATTCTGCCATTCAGTCACTATTGAAGTTTTCAGTTCCTGTACCGTGAAATATTGACGGCCTCCGCCATACACGCGACGTGCCAATTCACCCCACGTGTTTTCAATAATGTTTAAGTCTGGTGACCGTGCCGGCCAGTGTAAAGTTTTAATCTTTTTCTTTTTAAATCATTCAGTAATGGTTTTTCCTTTATGAATTGGCGCGTTATCTTGTTGAAAAACAAAATTGCGAGAGGCCCCTTGGTTTCCAAAGCGTAACGCAATAAGTCTTTATACGTCACAGATGTCATTTTGTTCGTGCAGAACACTATCCCACTTTTATCGTGAAATCCAATCGCTGCCCATATCATCACAGATCCACCCCCCAATTGTCTGGTCATTTTCACTTTTGGTTCCTTTCTCAGATCATGATAATAATGCGAGTACACATCCGGTCCGTCCAAATTAAAACGTTTCTCATCGGAAAATATAACTTTTTCCCATTGTTTCTTCCAGGATACGTGTTCTTCAGCAAATCTCAACCTCGCTTCTTTGTGTTTCGCCGAAAGTGGCGGTTTTCTCAACATTCTCTTCCGTGATATTAGCGATGACGCCTTTAAAATCCTTTGAACATTACGCACGTTCGTTTGTACCCCCGCCTGTTCTGCAATAACTCTCGCCGACGCAGAAGAATCGAATGCACATCGCAATACCATACCATGCGTTTATCCCGCTCACTTACAGCTTTCGGTCGCTCCTGGCCTTTTCGTTTGCCGTAATTTTCCGGAGCTTTTACGAAATTTCTAACGGAATGATCGCCTCCTCGTAACCGACGAGCAATTTCCTTCTTACTAACAAAATCCTGGTGCCAGGCTAGAACTTTACCCCTTTCTATCAAGGATAATTGTTTTTTTTCTACCCATATTGCAAACACTTTATAAAATATAATTTCTCGTGGTGAAATGTGTACACTTTACCAGCACAACCACTGTGTATAAAGAGAAGTATCAAATTAAAACATTTTTGCTTATATTAATGTAATGAATGCACAGGGTCTAAATTTTTGTCGCATTTAAAATTCCTATTTTGATCTAGGAAAATCTCAATGACCATAAAGCAATAAATACCCAGAAATATCTATAAATGGACTATTTACATAACAAGTATTAATAACCCTCATTTACATTTTATATAATGTCTATAAACTTTGTTTTGTAAATAAAAACGATACCGCGTCTATATTTTTATCAGGTAGTAACCTCCATTTGCTAATTTTCCTGGTAAATGCGTAGTTACCATAGATACTTTGAATAATAGAATTAAATATGAATTATGGTTGTAATCATAATGACCATAAAATTATAAGAACACAGCAAATACTTATCGATATATACATACATATATATGTAGATGTAAATACGTACATCCTTGAAGTTTACAGTACCATGTGAAGAGAGAATTTTTGTGCTGATACTTCAATTTAAAAAAAAATAGGAATGTTTATTGTAGCAAAATAGTGTATATTGAAGGAATATAAATATTTCTAATTATTTGGTAGTAACGACAAACTCTGACACATTTGTAGATAACAATTTCTGGAATAAATGAAGAACAATATGGTCTTAAATAATTGTTAATTGTCTAGAGAAAACAAAAATCTTCTGAAGAGAAAATCAAAGCACCTGACGCTCTAATAAGTGCCAACAGAAGCGCATGTAACAGAGTAAGAGTTACAATACAGATTGCATGGCAATTTAAAATAAAGAAAGAATAAAACAAGGACACGGTTTAAAGCCACTATTATTTTTACTAATTATGGATGAAATAGTTAAGCAAATTAAAGCAAAGCGCAAAACGAAGATCTCAACACAATAATCGGATATATAAACCTAGAACCAATAAAAGTGAGTAACTTGTTATATACAGGTGATGTGGATTGTGGATATAATAACTAATGAACATCTAGAAGATGGGAAAACAGAGAAATAACAAACATTGGTAGCAAATCAGCCAAAATGTACTACTCATTAAATAAGACAAAACCAGAACACAGGGAACATATATCCATAGACACAAAAATAAAAATACATAATGCGATAACCTATGCGCCGAAAACTAGATACTACGGAAGAAAGATGAAACAAAGATTAATGCACCATCTAAGAAAAATAAGCAAGAAAATAAAATGAGATAGAGTTAATGATGAATAATAACAAAAATAAGTAGACAACTAAATTGGTACGGGGATGGAGACGGATAGAGTAAGAAAAATAATGGTGACAGGATATTCAAACAAGAAACGAAGAAACCAAGAAGAAAACGGATAAACCAAATAAAAGAAATGGTAAAAAAAGAAAAAAACTAGGAGAAATGAAAGTAATAACAAGGAACAGAAGAGACTGGAAAAATGGGTACAAGAGGAACCAAAATCAAAATCAAAAACCAAAATCCACATCCGACACGCAAAGGTAGGTACAAGGATTAAGAAGATAAAGATTCTCTATCTCTGCTGTTATCTGGTTCATGTTCGTCAACATCGGCCAAAGTTATATTTACGTAAACCCGTGATATGTAAAATTAGCGAACCCCATAAATTGGACATATTTCAATTGGCATTAGGCATATAAAAATTTTCTCCAACTTCATTTAACGATAAACATGAAGAGAGTGATTAGAAACGCTAACCAAAATAATATTGATATAGCTCAGGGTATTGAACCCAGCAAAAGCAATGTGGGAGGAGAAAGGCACCATCCAGAGTGCATGTTTCTGCCTAGCTGGCGTTATCAGCGTTTTACGCTTGCTGCTCACTAGACGGTATTGCTATATCTCTCGGTACTAGGTGCTGTCAGGAAAGATATATGTGCTCTTTTTGTAGATTGGCAAAGACTGAGAAGCAAACAGCAATGTGAGTAGGAGAAAGAAACGCTCGGAGTAACGGTAATGACGCTGAGTAGCCAGAAACATGGCCGTTTGCCAGCGCTGTTCTCTTCTCACGTTTGAGGGTGATTCCATGAATACCATGTTTAGCACTATGTTGATTATTCTTTTAAAATACATTTTAATTACAGTAACCAATTCAAAAATCTAAAATGTATATATCCAAAAGAAAACTCATCTGTTTTGGTTTATTTTATTTCTCTTCCTAAAATAATAGTCAATCAATTGCTAAAGCAATTATAATAATTTAATAAAACACCATAAAAAAATTCCAATAACAACTTATTATTGATTTTAACACCGACAGAATATAGATGCAGGTTAATTAAAACGTAAATACAATTATTATGGGGAATTCCGAATATATATGTTTATTAAAAGTTATGATGCAATTAAACCGCTAATCGTGGTATTAACAATTCTGCATTTATGTGATGGGTGATTAGCATTAAGTTTAATATTAAAATATGCATTTGCTACAGATCTTTAAAACATATATCAAGTCTTACCGCAGTGTGATCTGTTATGTTTAGCAATAGTCGAGCATATAATCACTTTTACTTTTTTCCAAATGCCATTAATAATGTTTACAAACAACCAGTAGATAATCATCTCGTTCAATAGCTTTTTATGTAAGGAAGACACTGAAAGAATTCAATATGCAAGTTTTATGTTAGTTTATGTCTGTCAAGCTCAAACTGCTCGCAATGCCCAAACATGTATCCACGTATTTCTATGCCTTTCTCTTTTTTTGTTAAATAAGTTAACATGACAGCAACGCATTTTTGTATATGTACATTTTTTAATTTATTGAAATTACCCCGGGAGCTTTCGAAAGAGTTCTGCGAAATTTGATTTGAGTATCACAGCCAACGTACATGTTATATATACATAATATCTTTGCGCCAAAGGCAATGGAAATCCCTAATTTTTTTATTCTTCGTTATGAAAATATCCTTGTTCGGGAAACATAAAATTAACATAAGTTCAACGCCCGAATCATAACGTCTTGGTTGCAAATAACATTATCGTTGGAATAAAAGGTAGAATCCTTTCCTATTAACTCTGCTATAGTTATTAATATTACAATTGCAAAACTCGTACTAAAAGTAAATTTAGCACTGCTGATTTGTTTAAATTTGCCATGCGTTTCTAATTTTCAGGTCAATATGTCATAGTTACTAATTTTATACATTTACAAGGACGTAAAAATGGTACAGACTGTCATGAATATTTATCAATGATGCATCAGGAGTATTAATTACTAAAACTAACATAAGGGAAGAGTTTATTACTGTTCATTCTCGTCATAAAGATAAGTTTTATGGTCCATACATGAAATCTAGACTATTAAAATCAATTACTCAGTTCTACTCAATGCCTGGCATACTTCCCTCCTTTTTCAACATGAATAATTCACGATAAGTTTATGCAAACATAGGTCATTAAGATTCCTACATCTCATCTGTATAGAATATTGTATTAAAGGAAGACGGTTATCCTTACAATATAAATTCACACAACAATAGCTGATAGTCACACGGCAATAACGCCATGTTTGCAGAATAACTTTTACGCTTAAAGAAAATCTTATTAACGCAACCAATTATGCCTTGTTGTGGGCAACGGTCACCTCTTTGATAAGTTTATAAAAATCCATATTTGCAACACGTACCACTTTTCCGAACTAGGTCGGGACCTGTAAGCGAGTAAAGTCACTTTTTGTTATCTCCATCTCGATCACTGTGAATGTGTAATGGTGATATCTAATTAAGCAGCTAGTTCTAAAGTAAATATTGAACGAACTAAGGTGGATTCAACCCTGGTCCTGGGACGAAGTGGGTCCTAAAGCTCTTTAACGGCTCTGGCAAGAAGGGGATTGTTGGAAATATTGCCTCTCAATCGTGCATCTTTGTAAAGTCTTGTAGGAGTTGGACGTTCCTTACAAACCAAGAGACTCCGGCAATAGATCTCAATATATGGTTTGTAAATATTGAGCTTTGTCAAAAAGCTCAACGGACTTTTCGTTGTCTGCAGAGCCATCAGGAAGGTTCTCGCTACCAGGTACTTGTTCAAGACATGTCGATAGATGTGGTTCTTCCAAGTGAACCGCTAGCTCGAATTTTCCTCTTAGAAGAGAGAACATTACTCAACTTCGGATGATTTGACGACAAACAACAAAACTCAATTTTTCTGTTTCTTTTTTTCCTTTTTTTATATTAATTATATACTCTCCTACTCCCACCCGTTTCTCAACGTTTCATTACTAATCAATTTTACCATTTAAATTATTTAAAATTTTATCATGTTGCTTTGATGAACGTTAATTTTTCACTACACATTTTACAGTAAGACTTGTTACCAAGTATATGTATTTCCGTGCGTTATAAAAGAAATTGTTAAACAGTTAGTGCGAAATATTGTACTAATTTCACACTAATTCTTGCTCTAATTTCGCAGCCGTGCCTTATAATTACACTATTCTTGATTCTGACACAACTGTCGGCCAGGAAAATAATCTCTCACCTGCGCTGCATCTAAATTTACCTAAATTCGCCCTACACTATGTAATCTCAGCTATATTTTATAAGATCTAGACTAATTTATTAAGAAATTCATCAGAATGCAAATGAAACCTTAAGAAAATTAATAGACAATAGTGTATTTCTTTCCTTACAATGTCAAAGAATATATTGACCCTAAATCTTGTGAATTCGTATTGTTATTAATTACTATTTTCTATTGTCAGATATATTATTTTTTCAATGTATTGTTGCCAGTATGTGAATTTTAATTAATATTGAAAAATGAAGAAGCTTTTGCGGGTTAGGCATGTTACATAATAATGTTAAATATAAAAAACTCGAACAAAAAAGTCTTTCGCGTTAAATCATTGCGTTTCCAATTCCATTTATTAATGAAGTTCCACGAATGAACGCGTTTAATATGTTAATATTCTTTACAGAATGAAAGCTGTAACGTTCTAAGAACCTACATAAAAGTGTATTCATGGTCATATGCTTAAAACAATTGCACGTATTACGCAAATTAAACGTGTAATTTACCGGAGCGATGCTGTATAGAATTAGCAAAAGTCTCAAGATTAAGTATTCAACGTATTACCAATATATTTCGCTTGTTTACTATTGCGATCAATAGTGGAAGGATTCATTCTAATGAAGAACAGGAAAACAAACAAAACGTCGGCTAATATTCTTCTTAGGAGCGTTAAAATGATAATAAAAGCATCGGTTAAACGTGGGGTATGACTTGCTATTGTGTCCCAAGGGCCTAAAGCGCTGCTTAAGGTGCGGAGTCGTCGGCGCCTGTTTTTATTGGGGTAGGGCTAAAGGTCACTTCCGACGCGACGTTCCATATTATATGAATGTATCGCCGACGCTTTTTTTGGGTTAACAAATGCGATTAATGGGCACGATAGTCAAAATAAATCATCATTGAAAATATCGGCACTTCGTGTATATCAAACGTCAGTTATTTTTTACTGCTAATATCAGAATATTATTGTCATATTTTTTAAGAAGTACGGGGTGTTACATCGGAAACTACTAGCATGGGTAAAATGCTCAAATAGACGAAACTGAAACACTGTTTTCTTGAAAAATCCCCCCAAGCTTAACTTTGTTCAAATATCACAACGAGAATTTTATTTATGAACCGGGAAATTATATTATAACTTTATTTTAAGATGTGCAAAGAACGTGTATTGCGTTGGCTTACGGCACTTACAAAAACCTTTTCGTTCTTATTATTAACTATACAGATGGTTTTATCTCAAATATACGAATTAGTTGTGTTTATTCGTAAGTGAAAACGCAAATAAAACTATACGATATTTCATAGTTTGGATCTAGGAGCTTCCAGCAATCATTATTAGCCGGTTTCACATTGAGATTGAAGTATTGGGTCTTAAGCAGTATAAATTTCTTTTAGTGGTCTATATTTGTTTGAATATAACTATCTCTTTTTAGAACAAAGATTGTTACCAAGTCAAATGGCAAATTTTTAACCAAATTTAGCAAAAACTATTCAAAGGTACTAATTAATTCTAATTTCAAAGAAAGAACTAATGCAATTAAATTTTATTTTTATTAATAATGTATTACTACATATTGCTTTCACACTCCTTTATTAGTTAGTCGATGTCTTATTGGAGTTTGATGTCTTACTTCCAATGTTTGCGGAGCATTATATTCAATTGACCAGAGGTTGAGAGATCTGGATCACCATGGCAAGATACCGACATGAGCTTCTTCGAACTAGTTTAGAGAAGTTCTCGCTAGATGGGGATGGACATTATCGTGCTGGAAAACTAGGTCAATTGAGGATAATGGAAGAGTATGTGGTTCCATCAGCGCAACGCCTCGAGCTAACACCAACTGAGACCTACTTCCATATGCTATAGCACCCTATGCCATAACTTCCATGGCTCTTCCAATCTTCGTCGGAATTTCATATAATCATCATGTGTCGCTACACAAAATCGAGATTCATCACTGAACACTAGCGCTATGCCGCTCCACGTTCCAGTGCATTCGCAACCTACACCACTTCAATCGTTGCTGTCGGTGTTGAGCCATAGCTGGTAACATAAGACATAAGACGAAAGCTCTGATTCGGCAGTAAACAGTACAGCAATTGATCGACTTGATACTGGATAATCGGTCTCTTAGCTCCCTTAGGCGAAGATGGCATTCCTGCTCATCATTAGTTGTTTTTCGGCCCCCGAGTCCTCTTCGGCGATTTTCCTAGACCTACTCCGTGATTGATGACAGTGCATGATGGTGGATTGGTTCCCGTTACGACAATTTGCAATTCCTCTGGACGAAAAATCACCTTTACGGAAGTTAACAATTCGGCCTCTGTCGAATTCGTTCAACGGGCGATAAGGCCGTACTCTAGGCGAAATCAAACCATCAAAACACGTTAAACAAAAGCATGACAAAAGAAAACGGTGAAAATTGAATCGAAACTCGCAAGAGATACACCTGACATTAAGATCAGACAAGACTTCATGAAGCGTTAGCTATGCTATGGCCATTTGAACCGTCGCAACAAAATTGTAATCAATTATTACCTTTGAATAGTTATACGTTTTTGCCAAGTTTAGTAAAAAGACTCACACCCCTTCACAGTGTTGTGTATATAAAAAGAAATTTATACAAAATAATTTTTTTGTGGACCCTCTAGAACTCAATTAAAGTTGGAACTCTAATTGCCTCATACTTCCAAAAGGGTTTTCCACGCGATGATTTAGTCTCCTAGTGTAAAAAAAATGATTGTATCAAGACACAAAAAATAAGCTCCTGCACTGGCTGTCCGTATTTCAGACTTATTGCGTTCTAAAGTACAAGTATTCCATTATTTCAATATACTCCAAATTTAATTTATACAAGTATGCTTCCTAAGATCCCAGCGACACTGCAGCGCATGTTATGACCACTAACAACGTATTCGAAGCACTTCAACTAGAGTGATTGTGTCATACCACCATTGGTATCTACCCAAACTTTTCATATCCGTTCCATATACCTCCAATATCTACTGAAATAATGGCATGATGTTTCAAATTTTTATAACCATGTGAACAGATGAAAATGTAGCAGTAAATTATTAAAGCACTGCTGAAAATGAAAAGAAAGGAAAAAAGAAAAGAACAAAAAACTTGGTCGAATATTGTTTATTGTACAAATACAACATTGTAACCAACATAAGTTGGTGCCTTAATGGCGATCATTACCAATTATGTAGATGACGTAAATTAAAAAAAAGCTGCAATACCGTATTGTGGTGCACATTGCACTTCTTTTGCAGAGCAAGCCCTTACAGGCTTCTTCAACAGAGCAATGTCGATGTATTAACTTTTATACCATTGTTTAAAATTGAAAAGCTTTGTCAAAGGCAATTCCATTTAATGTTTCCAATCAAAAGGAAATATGCCTGAAACATGTATTTCCCATATTTTAGCTATTTTGAAATTTTTTTTTTTTTTGGTTACTGTTTCTACGCATTTTCTGATGTGCACTGTTACACCTGAAAATGGTGTTAGTACTTCTCGCTGAGGAAATTTATATTTAGGTAGGTATACCATACATTTTACAATATTGAAAGCGGTCCGATAATTCAATACCGAATATTTACCACGCGGGGATCGTATACAAGTATAGATGAAGCTGAATTACATGAGGTATCCATACTCAAAATGTAGGTCAAAGGAGGGTCTCCAAAAATAATGAAATAGCATCGCCCTCCGAACCCTAAACGTTAAATATTTAAAGGCCACAACCTTCCTTTTGCAAGATATATGATAGTATGATAAAACTTTACATCAAAGAATTAAAAATTACAAATAACTTCAGAGCAATATCAAAAATAATCCATGGCTGTTAATTTCTGTACATCTACTTTACTTAAATTAAATTATTTTCTAATTTGATTTGATTTTTTGGAAAATCAATAATCAGTCTGTAATCAAAACCATTCTTTTTATAAATATATTTTTGAAATATAATATTGTTACTCCAAATTTTATTCTAGTAAGAAACATTAGCAAAAGCCTAAACAACCTAGCCACGTGAAAATCACAAGCAACCCTTAAAAACAGCAGGTCATTTTTGCTTACCGGTTTAATTTCCACAGTGTACTCTACAAACCTTAATTAAGGAGTGAAAGATAATCCGTATAACACTGTACAAAAAATGCTACACCTCCAGTTTTTCCCACAAAATATAGAACCTCATTAGCGAAGCAGAAAAGTATGGAGTAAAACGTTTGCTGGTTTCCAAGGAAATGTAATTACATAATGTGCCTAGCCAGCGATATAAATTCTGGCATTTAACGATAAGAGCCTTAATTACCGAGGAAAGTGCAGTAATTATTTCGTAAGTGTATCCGTAATTGTCGCAAAGTATGGAGTACATCAAATATAAATTTTGGAAGGTTAGAATCCATCTACTGGAAACAGAATTAGCGCGTTGGTTTTTACTGTAACAATTCACGGAATTGTTTGTCCCACCTTATTCCAAGATTCTTAAAAAGCTTTCGGTATAATTATTATTGAGTGATAAAATCTGGACATAATTTATATTTTCATTCCTTATCATTTTGCTTCCCATGAGAACAATGTACTAAAGGAGATAATGGGATTTACGTGTGCTCTCAAAGTTCTTTCAATAACCATTTAAAATTGCTTTGTAAACATTAATTCTATTTTAAAAATATGTTCTACGTATGTGCAAATGTTCAATATCACCATTGCTAACAAGGTATACGTTTTGTTCTGAATATATTTATCGTTCTTTATATTGTTGATGCAGCCATTATTACGACCATGCGATTTTTTTTATTTAAATCGTGTTGATCTAGTTGTTAGTTCTTATCACAGGATCAGCAATTTATGTAACCCTTCAAAAAAGTATAAAACATGAATACGAAAAAATTATTTCGGCAGTTTTTGGTAAACCATCCCGAATTTAATTGAACAGTAGAAACGTGAAGCTGCGTGGAATTGCTAATGTTCCGAGCATCTTAAATGACCGAGTGTACAGTGTGTTCGAAATGTTTGGAAACACTCGAATAAGAATGTAACCAATGTTTTTTGAGAAAAGCCATAAAACATGTCAATTAATGTTTTAAAAGACTATCTTTTAATAGCAGTAGTGTCATTTTTACAATGAAAAAGTTCTAACGCCATACTTTTTTTTTAGTAGGCGCCACCACTCTCTAACGGACACTTAAAATATACTCATTCCTTACACAAGAAAGTTTTTGAAGAAAATGTCAAAGTGGGCTAGCATTTTCACAATTTCAATTCAATCTGGCTTATTTACATAGAATCTCTTCATTTAGAGAGATTTGGCATTTATTTAATCCAGATCGTGTTCCAATTACTATTTCCATAGTGAGTAAAATTTACAATAAGTTTCGAGTGGAAGGGCATGTCCATGATCGGCCTCGGAGTGGTCGTCCTGTGAAGATACGCAACCTAATGTATTATTGTCCTTGAATAAAAATCCATGACACGACGCAACATCTTGCTCAAGAATTTAATATATCAAGATCGCCAGTAAGAACCATTCTTCACAAAGACAAGTATCATCCCTACGAAGTCTGTTTTGTTCACGTATTGGGCAAAGACGATTTCAATCGACGTTTTCTGTTTTGTGAGGAAATTGTACCTATGTAACAACGACCCGAATTTTATCCAAAATATCTTATTTTCCGACGACCTTTACTTTGCATGAAACTGTCAATAGACAAAACTAGATACTGGGCATGTCAGAATCTACACTGGATACGTAAAGCGCATACTGAGTATCCTGAAAAAATTGGGCGGCGAGAGTTATGGGACCTTTCTTGTTTAATAAAAATTTAACGAGAAAGGTTTTTGTGGTTTTTAAAAGACAAGCTAATTCCTGTATGGGCAGTACTCTTTCCCGATGACGAAAATCCCGATTTATCCAACTAGAGAATATGGATGCAAAGGGGGGTCCCTCCGCATTATACAAAAGATGTACAAGAAGATGTACGTCAATAACTTGATGACACGTTTCCAAGTCGATGGATTGGGAAGAGAAGGTCAAACGAATGGCCAGCGACTTAATCATGCTTGATTATTTGTGGCGTTGGTGAATTGCAACAACTGAAATTTTATTTATACAAATGTCTGTTTATATATTCATGATTTTTTTATTATATTATATTTTTATTCTATTGTAACTAGGCTATGCCTTATGCCCCTTGTTGACAACAAATAAAGGTTACATTACATTAAAAGTGTTGTGTACAAAGTTTTATCCATTTAATTACGTTTTGTTAACACCAGAAAAGCCTCCTCACATATTTTTTTTTAATTCTCAGCACACATGAGTTTATAGAATATACTCAGCTATGCATTAGACTTACATGATTTTAACTCTAATACTGTTGGAAATGTTATATAAAGTGACAATATTAAAATTAATAATAATAAAAAGAATTAATGAATTCTATAATATAGGCATTGAATTCATTTTGTTGAGGGTTATGCGTTGATCTGAGAATGAACAAAATTTGTACGTGCTATTCTTTTTAAAAAGATATTGATAAAGATATTCAATTAAGTCTTCAATGTAATTCTCCTCAGTAACAATGTATTTAACCATTCTCTCCTTTCACTTATTAAAGGCCACTAACCAATCTTCTTTTGGAATATTTGCAAAATATTAATGAATATCTGTATCGATTTCTTCCTAACACGAAAATCCCGTTCCAAATATTTGTTAAGCCATTAAAACAACCAAAAATCACACATTGCCAAATCAGGTGAGTATGAAGGATGGTTCTATTACTTTTTTTTCTCAGCTAAAAGAGCTATTATATGGAACAATGCGTTAACATGATACTCTTCCCAAAATCTCTACGGAGCACATCAGGCAAACATTTTTAGGTGTGCCATTTAGCTGTAGTTGCTTTTTACTCATCCACAGCAGGCTGCATGCATTACTTTCTTCATGGCTCGCTGCTTCTTCGTCATTCTTCATCTTTATGTAACCATACACGACTTTCTAAACGGTGACTCATTTCTCAAAGTTTCGCGACAAATTTCCACGCGCTATACTTTTTGTAAACCAAAAAGCTGATGTAACACAAAATGACATAACTTTTTTAAATGTCTGATGCTGAACAGAACTTTCGCATTTTCGAACGATTTCTATACTGTCGGTAAATTGTAGCCAAAGAAGGTGCTTTTTTTATTAGGTAGAACCTAAAATTTTCAAACACTCACGAGTGCTTAAACCTTCTTTGAAATTGTAATAAATCCATGATTCGGAAATGCTCTCTAATTATTCCATTTTTTCACTTAAAAAAATTAAGAGCTTCCGTTCCATCTAACGCAAAAACAACAACTAAACTGACAGATAGAGAATTGGAATACTGGATTTTTTTATTCTGAATAATATCGGCTTGGTCTATCTCATTTCTTTATTCAGTTAACATATCAATCGCTATCGAATATTTTCTCCCCGCATTGTTCGAATGAGCTCAATCCAAATACCTCAGTTATCGATTACTTGGTTGGTATAAGTTGCAAAGAAAACAAAGAACGAACACAACTGTGTGTGTTATGTACGTTCCATGTGTGGCGTAGGTTCATTTTTCATCTCATCCAAGAATGTGTATTACTTGTCCTACTTGGTACTTACGATACTTGGCAGTAAAAATTTTATTATCGGTAATGCACAACTACTACGTAGGCTAACATACATCGCACTTGCAATACACATATTGAATTGATATATTTATTATTACAAACGAAATTCGTTACTTAGGAAAGTACACATTTTGAAAACCTGTTAGTTGATTAAATTTTGATATATCCATATACTACTCTGGTATATTGATACCTACATGTTAAAAGAACAAATCCAAATCTGCGTTATACAGTAGGTGATCGGTTAATCAACGTAAATCGTTCATTAACCGATCATCGAGTTACAGATTTTTATGAGAAATCGATTAATTCGTTCTGAAGGTTCAAAAACTGAAGTAGATGTATAACCCTTAGTTTATTTTTTGCAAAAATTATTCTATTAATCACTTCTATTTTTTTCTGTTTATGGGGTTAATATCCCAACAGAATTTTTTGAAAATGGTGAACGGCATAGTAAAGCTTGTCTACGTTAACCGAAGGAAAAGAAGGATTCTATTGCACTTGATGATTTTTAGAGAGTAAATTATAATACTCTACTAGGAATTGATCAACAGCAGCGCGGATATTATGTCTTCAGCCTACTCAAAAACAAGCTCCAGAGAACATTTTTCACAATTACACTACCGCCTTGTTACATACTTGTCTGTTTTGTTCATATCCATCATCTGCCTAACCTGACGCATAAAGACATTCGTTCATAACACCAGAATAAAAATGCACTAATTTGATTGTTCGTTAGCATCAGATTAATTATTCCAAGGCAATTACAAGCTAGAAGACTTATAAGAGAAGGAGAATTAGCTTTAGCATTACAAGAATTTCTCTCTTGTAGTACTGAAAAATATGTTTGCGCAAATTTTGCACAACAATTTTGCAAACGTGTACAACTACAACGATCTCCAGAACAATTCCAGGCGCATCTCCGTTGTAATTTCGTAAATTAAATATCGTTCCTCATATAATCGCCTTATTTGTCAGTACAATTAAATATTGTACAGCTTGTGGTGTACAATGTCGTAGAGCAGCATAGGATAAATGCGTTAGTTGCGTTCCTGCATCGTTTACATCGTTTAATGCTATTTCTAAAAAGAGTCCGATTGGTCAGAGAGGTAAAAATATCGAAATTAGCTGTATTCAAAACAATTGCTATTGCGATTAAATAAAGATTTGAGGAGGCGCTAAATGATTTTCGGCATCAAGTCGGATTGATTCTCAGCCAAGTAATATGTATTTGGTTGTGCGCCCATATTCAAAGTCTTTATTGTTTCAATTTTACTAATAATTCGAAGTTATATACAGGAGTGGTGGTTTGAAGGAGGTGAGTACTAGTACCGAACATACAAACATAGTGTTTATGTGTGTCGCAGTTCCATGCTAGTTTCTCCTTTCAAATTTCTATTGCTCGTTAAATTAATTTATTTTTGTCTACTTGAACTTAAATTGTCGTTCCCGAACTTCACAAACCAAACTTCTTATGAGCTCGTTTTCAGTGACTTTTTATCTTTTATTATCTAAATAACGAGGGAGTTATAATGCCAGCCAGCGACGACTTTGGTGGAACGGGTGAATAACTGGTTTTCTGTTTAATTGCTTCACATTCTAAACCTTTCAGTTTAATGTAATATTTTCCTACAACAATTTCAAAAATAATTTCAGTCCTATCTCAGTTGTAATTTAGTAAAGTAGATATCGTTCGTCAAGTTATCGTTTTGCTTGTCGATAAATTTTAATATTGTACAGTTGATGGTATCGTAAAGGTCATCTAGTAACATACAAACAGTCTTTTAGTTGAGTCCCCGGATCAACATGCATATTATAATATAATGAAGGAAACTAAATCGAAATTCATTATTGAAGTACTTTTCGAAAGGTATTATCAAAATTGGGTGTGTTTAAACAATCGTTATCGCCAAAAATATAATGCTGAGATAGCTTCCTCGTGGTATTCACAGCAAACGTAACAAAAGGAGAGAAAAAAGTACACTAACTCACCGACATGTTTCTGCCTACCCGGTGTCATCAGCGTGGTTTCGAGAGTATTTTTATCGCTACCTTCTCTTGCTCACAGAGAACTGCTCGAGGGATGGTTTAGGGAACAGTACCCGGTTTATGTCGCTGCTTCCTGAACGGCAGGCATGCGTTTCTTTGGCACTAGAGAGCGCCAAGAAATGTCGAGTTTGTCGTTTTTGTTGTGGCATTAACTGTGAGGCAACAGCGATAGAAGGTAATACTCTCGAAACCACGCTGATAATCTTGGGTAGGCACAAGCATGTCCGTGTCTCTCCTTTTGTTACGTTTGCCGTATATTATTCCATCTATGCCATGAGGAAGCTATCTTAGCATTATATTTTTGGTTATTGTTTCTAGGCATTTTCTGATGTGTTATCGCGATTAAATAATGGAATGAAGAGACGCTAATTAATTTCTCTCTTTTTTCAGTTTAGTCTAATATTCTTTCAGGGAACACGTGTTTTGCTGTGTTCCCATTTTCTAAGTGTTCATTGTTTGAATTCTACCATTATTCCGAAGTACCTTAATTAATTCTTTTTTCAAATTCTAATATTCGCCAAATTTCATCAATTGTTTATTAATTTAAATTGCCGAAGGACTGCCTAGGAACACCCCCGAGTTCCAATGCTCGTGGTTTGAATTAACTAATTTTCGAAAAAATTTTTTTTTTGAAATTTTGCCTGGTTTAAAACATGATATTACATAACCATCATTATTTATTTATATATTTGCACTGTTGCCCAATTACTTTTAAGTGTTTGTTACAAAAGTTATCTTTACTGCAAATATCTTTAAAATGTGTAAAAAGGAAATAAAACGCTATTTACAAGAAAATAATTTATTGAACACTATTGATCAATAGTCACCCCTTAAATTAATGATGTTTTATATAATCCGGCATTGTGCTTATTGTCTTATATATTATATCTCGGTGGCTAATTCGAAATCTATGAATATACACAAACTAAATATGTTTCTACATGTCCAAGAAGAACACCTGCATCTTATAACGTCTTATTAATGTAGTTGTGGAATTTCACTTGCATTGAGTATATTTAAACTGAATCTAGTGTATTTCTCTCAACAATTTTCCATGAATAAATAAGTACTAAAGCATTATATGTTTGTGATTTCATGTGAGTATGTCAGAAGAAAACTTGTACATACGTATTTGTCTAAAACGCGCAAGTGGTATTTTAATTCTACGATCATAAAACGCTATCGTTTAACCTTTAGAAAATGACACACATTACATCTAAATCTGTATTTAATGACTTTTCAATAAAATAGTCATCTAGTCATCATTTATGGTCGTTGTTTTCGGTCTCGACATTATTGTCTTCACATGTCCTTCTTTAAATACCAGTGTTTTGTATAAACATATTTTCATCTTCACGTAAATATTGTCACTTATAGTAACAATAAGTCAACTATATGCACAAATTTACATATGGGTCTTGTGTAAATGCAAATATAATAAATCATTAGAATTTCGTATACTTAGCTTTACTAATTTGATAATGACTAAACATTCATTTGCGTGGCGTTCAAACTTCGATTTTATAAATACAAATGTTGAGTCAATTACTGAAAAATGACGAAACGAAGAATTCAAAATAGAAAAACATATTTACAGCGAATGACCCTTTAAGGAACATACTCTCTTCCAAGATAAGACCTGAGTTGCTCGGGGTCGATTAATTTGTTATGGAAGTCCACAAACTGAAATATAAAAAATATATATATAATTTGTTAGTTCACATTAGGTAATTCTGGATTTCTTTTGTTTACAAGACATTAAAGAACCGATCCAATATCGATTGCCTTTTCTCTTTTTTGCAGGATTTTTTAAAAATGATGAATGGCATTGTCGTTGAAGAGATCCCTTATTCTGTTAACCTCATTCTGGTTTGGATGCCATCTTAAAACCGTTGCTCTAGCGTCCTCCCACTCCTAAGATCTTTAATAACAGATGTCCACCTTCGTTACAGAAACGTGCTCTTTCTCTGACAAAAATCCTTCGCGAATGTGTTTCTTTCCCTCTGCGGACTGTTTGTTAACTTTTCGAAAATACTTTCTCACAAACGACGTTCTTTAACTAAAGTATTAAATTGAAATTTAGAATAAAATTAGCGAACGGTATTCAAATATTTTTCGATTTTGTTTCAGGATCAGCCCGTCGTTGAGTTGTTTGGCCGTAGAGTCCGATGGGGGCTACTATACGGCAATGCCGCCGACAGCCATGAGGCTGGAAAGTCCTCATTGTACTAACAACAATAATAACACTACTGCGGTTTCGGGGCCCGAGTTAGCCCTTCTCGCCAAACTGGAGGAGGCCAATCGTCTGTACGAGTCCGACGCCAAGTCACTCAACTCGTTGAGCGGAGCGTCGGCGTCGGGACATTCCAGGAAAAGTTCGGATACGTCCCAAATATCCTTAACGTCAGGTAAAGATCAATGCAATATAATTTCTATATCACTCTGTATATTATTACGTACATATTTGGTTTCTTCCTCTAGAAACAAACCACCTCAATTTGTATATAATATATAAATACCACTTTCCTTCAAAGAATCCGAAGTGCAAATACATTCTAGCGTAAAGTTTTATGAGATTAAGTTATATACTTGTCTAGAGGCCAGATAGGTCTAAATATGATGTTAAAATGCCTTCGAAATATACAAGGTGTTCAAACTACCAAATTCAAGCACTAAAATCGTCATTTCTTGAATTGCTGTATATATTTTTTCGATAGCCACCGTGTAGGGTATTTATATCTCTAACGTTTTTGTATAATAATCCATGTGTTTAACAGGGAAAGTAAAAGATTGGTTAAAAATTTGGAGCCCCAGTTGCTGCAAAAGCGAGTCTTGCACTTGAGAGTAGTCGCTGGTATTAATATAGTTTGGTTACCACAACAGCAATAAACAAAACATACAAAGCGTTGAGGATCTTAGAATGTCGAGCCTAAGTAAAGAAAAGTCAGGTAATAGGTATATTTATGTATTAGGAATATGTAAAAGATATTGTATATTTTAGCTAATGGGATATGGTATAAGCTGCGCTCATTCATTCTATTGATGTAGAAGCTTAAGAAAAACAATTGTAATGTTAATGTATCTTTCTAGCGGAAAAGGACAAGAGAAAGAGTATTTTAATAGAAGTTCATACAGGGTATCAATAAGCAATGTAAATATATCTACACATGTAACAATTGAAATAAACTATGAACAAACCTGTTAATCAAGATGCACTTTTTCTAATACACTAAGTGTTGCATTCCGGAATGTGTACGTTATCCTTAACATTAAGAAACAATATTAATACTAGAAACCATTTGTATGCAAATCCAAACGTACAAGTCGCCTTCTTTTACTTTCTATGTTAGACATATGCATCGTGATCAAAAATCGTTAGAGATACAAATTTCCTATACGGTGCTATTTCAAAAAAAAAATACGCTTTTGCTGTTTGAAGTTGGTTTGAAGTTTTGGTGTTCAATATTGAACACTCTATATATTTCGAAATCGTTTTAATGTAATATCTAGATAAAGCCAATTATGCAATTTAATTTTGTAAAGATTTACGCCAGAATGTATTTGCATTTCGAATTTTGGGAAGGCAATGAATGCATCTAAATTTAGGCGATTGAGTCGAATAAATATGTCGAAACTGTTGGAAATAGACATACAGAATCTATATTGTATTCTGAAGAAGTTCCTACTCTCTTTATTGAGAACTATAATCCTACGCTCTTGTAGGGTTTTCGGTACATGTAGGAGTACACATCGCGTTAAATTCTAATGGTATTTCCCTAGAGAAATAAATATTTATGGTCTTCGCCGCGTGTCAAATACATCGGCAGATTCCTCGGGGCAAAATAATGTTAGATTAGAGGAGAAACGGGTGCATGAAATGTTAATGTTAATCAATATTGTAGCGCTTAAATGAAAGTAGTAGTTTTAATAACGATGAATGAAAAAGACCAGTCATTAGAGTCTTATACATCGTAAAGTTGATTTATTATTAATTATTCGTAATTTTATCGGTACTAAGGCTGAAAATGTATTCCAACACTCCACCATTTCTTACATGCCAAGTACATTAATTAATTAATATATTTTGGCTTCCATCGGTGAATTATGAAAATCCCTAATTTCCTTGGTATTTCCGATATAACCAAGGAAATCACGGATTTTCATAATTCACCGGCGGAAACCAGTATATTATTAATTGGTGTACTTGGTATGTAAGAATAAAAATTGTGCGTTGAAATATGATGATATGGTTACAGATAAATAACAAATAGGTATAGAAAATTGAGCGTTGAATTCTTTACCGGAACGAGATTTTTTCAAATATTTAATTACGTCGGAAAAAGCAAGGAAATCGCCGGCTTTCTTAATTCACCAACTAAAGCCAAAATATATTGATAGTAAAAGACATTTTGCGGTTTTACAAGAATTGATAATTTATTGAGGAGTGTTATTTTTCTTGTATTGTGCTTTTGAATTAATATATAAAAATATGATAAACAATTCTGAGAAAATCGCGTAGTCTACTATGGAGAAACAATAACTATATAAAACCGCAAAATAGGGAACTATTAGATAATAATTACTAATATAACTTTTAATGAAACGAATTATCTTTATAAGAACAGAATGCTAGATACCTCTTAAGTTTTTACAAAAACAATGAAAGAACATTTTTTTTTTGTAAAGGTCGTTCTATTGTTCTTCAAAATATTCGCCATTAAAATTTATACAATTTTGCTTGCGTTCGAATCAAGTTTCGAAACATTTTCTACACTCTGAAGGTGGTATCTGCAAAACATGATTTTTGAATACTTCAACAGCTTCTTGAGGCGATAAAAATCGCTATCGACGCATTTATTGTTTAATATTTCGAAATAAAAAGAAGTGGTTACCCGATAAATCAATAATTATTCTTAGATCCTGCGACATTTTCAGTACAACAAAAGGAACAAGCATGTTCCTTTTGTTGTGTATATAACGGCTCGTATAACCAAGTTTCACCACCTACTACGATGTTGCATATGGATTTTAACGTTCCTTTGTCCAATTTTTTGAGCATTTCCCTACACCAATCGGTCTTTTTTTTGTTGTTTGGCCAAATTATGCGGAATCTATCAAGATCAGATCTTTTTCGCACCTAAACATTCATTCAAAATCGAATGTACTGCAATCTTCCATATGCCTAAGGACGCTTCTAGTTCATGACAAGTCACATGCCGATCAATCATGTTACACGTCGATTTCTTTTGGGACAGGAACCGATTTTGATCGACTTTCTCGAAATTAAATAGCCTTTTTTGGTGGTGTTTCGCACCACCAGAAAGTTGAACAAAGTGATTCAAGACGTTTTTATCTTAGGCCTCTACTAAAATCTTAAAAAATCGTCCAACGAAAAGTTTTATGGGAAATCTCAATTTTTTCATAAAATTGCTTTTTGAACGCTCACTATAAGCATAAACAAACTATTCGGTTATGTCTGTCCTGTCACTGGTTCAATAATAACAAATGCCAAAACTTACGAAAATAATAATAAGTAATAAAAATAATAGTAAGTAGTCGTTTGTAAAAACCTAAGACGCTACCCTCGTAGGTGTTATATTAAAAATGGCAGACATAGTTGCAGTTAATTATGAATTATATTTGGAATTAACTTTGGAAGAAAAATATATTGTAATTTATTCTATACAAGCAATATCAAATTTGCATATGTTTTTCGCTTTCAATGTCACAAACCCATGTACAACAAGGTGTACATTGTACTTACTCTGTGCTTGTTAATAAAACTGGTTTTGTTATAATTTTTAAAATGCGAAATTTAATTGGAGGATGGTGCAGCACATTGAACGTTGTGTAAAACATTCGAGAAAAGGATTTTGCACGAAATAAAAAGCAAAAGATCGGTCTGGCTACTTAGAGTAAGGCAAAATCACTTTTAACGAATACATATTAATGTTGTATATTGGCACAATAATGTAATCGTCAATACATAATTATTATACAAGTTGGCAATGTTGAATTGATCAAGATATGCTATGTTTAAACGCTCACAATTGTAATTACAGTTTTAATTTCAAAATTATACATATATGCAGAAGTATTCTTTAATGGCGATAGTGAATAACTTGGCCATTGCAAAGGTAAGTTCCCAGTTTGAAATGGCCGTAACTTTGCCAAATGTTTAAATTTTGCAAAAATAAGAACACCAGATTACTCACAAGGAAATGGGATATTATTTTATGTAGAACAATATAAACAAGAAAAGTTAAACTTGACATCATGTAATTCTTGCTGAACAGTCAGATTTGAATTATTTTCTGCCTCTGTTCTACAGTGTTAACAACCCCAATCAAAATGTGTCTCATCTGTCCAAAAGATTTTGTCTAGCCTTTTAACGTTATTCTGTATTTCTGCCAACATTTGCATAGCGAAAGTGTATTCCTTAAGTTCAAAACGTATGTTCATTTTATAAGGATACCTGCAAAGCTGCCTACTTAAACATCGCCGCGCTCTTACGTCATCTCCGATCGTTTTACAACTCGCTCTTCTAAAACTAGAACTACACTCACTTTACTAACTTTACTCAACCCAACCGCTTTTTGTTGCAGGGGCTTATGAAATAGTTTTATTAAGCAATCCGCTGAATTCGTAATAGTACTCAATGAGTGTCCATTAAAAATTGCTCTCAGATCCCTAGTGTGATGCTTATTTTGGAATTAAAAAAACTAAGTCACCATATCAACAAAAATGAAACAATTATTTATAAAAAAAGCAAACCCATACCCCTTTGAACCATAATGATATTTATATGGCAAGCTATTGGTATGTGTAAAATATGGAACCGTTTCAAACTGGAAACGTTTTTTTTTAAATAATTCCCTTAACTGTAATGATGACCTGTTACAACGGCTGCTGGAATAATGTACAAGTTCTGGTTAGACACATTGTAAAAAAGTGAAATGTATCTATAATTACCACACGCGTTTATGACAAAATCCCCCATTATTGTTTAACAATTTTGTAATTATGAGCCCCAGGAGTTATATCAAAAATAAAATATTTATCTCCTAATGCAAACAGCTACTTATATGAACAATATTAATTGTAATGTAGAATACACATATGAACAGAGTTTTTAATAAATAGTCTAAACTACGAGTATTCTTTGACTTTGGGTTCGAATATTTGTCACACAGTGTAGGGATAAGTTCCTTCATCTCATCTAAACTTAAATTATGGAAGCATTCTTCATTTATTGCATTATCTACGACAAATCAATTAGAATTAGATAACACGAACAGGTTCTCTGTCACCAAGCAAACGAAAAAGCTTAAAGATTATGCTGGAAATTATTGTTAATAACTATTGTTAGTGGAGCGAAATACATGATGGCATGTATGTTACTCTCTAAATAAATACACATCTGCTCAGCTTACTTCTAAAAACAATCGTCAGTTTTCCCAATTTCCTTGCAGTTTATTTATAACAAACACGCTCATGATCCAATTCCAAAACAACCCCAAATTCTGTTTAATGGGTGAACAAATATGCCAAACTAAAATGACTAAACCGCCTATTAAGATATTGATCATCCGGAACATCCGATTGGACTGGAGAGAATAAAAGCAGATTCAGTAATTCCTGTAAACAGCTGTGTGATACGTAGCTATTTACTAATTTGCCATTGATGCATTTAGATGAGGCCAAAACGAATACAATAAATTATTGTCAAAGCTTTAAATTGAAACCTTATAGATTTGCGCTTCAGGGCGATTTGTTACACAAGGGTGTGAAATATTAAAAAGCCGAAATCGGAGTGAGATTCTTCAGCCTTAAAGTACTTTATGTCTAGAGTGACAAATTGAAACTGTCGTGTCCACCGCTCTATTGAAGTGCCCTCTTTTAAGAGATCTATCGATCTTAACGATTATATTATCGTGATGAGAACGAAACTTGACTACTTGAAGTTGTATAACTCAGCCAAATTAACTCTGCTATTAAATCGTTTAATTATTTTACGAAGTTTAGATTAAATTCGTATAAAACATTTTCATGTTTTCCAGCTTCAGTGCCACTGCTATGGTTTTCTATAAAGTGTCACATCTAGCACCGTTTTAACACTGTCTGATTGTTCCCTCGCGTCCATTTGCCATTGAATTAAAACTTTACGGTGTTACTTCAATACCGTCGCGTTGTAAGCGGGGTTGAATAGGAACAAAAACTTTCAGTGTTACATATATCTGCTTCGGTGGAAACTTTCTCCGGTCCGGTAAAAAATTTCTCAATTTCGGTGAAAAAATTGTCCGTTTTGGTGAAATATCTCTACGTTTCAGTGAAAAATTTATCGGTTTCTTTCTATTTTGATACTTCATTTTGACAAATAGCATTTGAGGTACACAATGGCCATCAGTGCCGAATGGTAACTACAAACTATGTTCATTCAATCTTCCTCGCTGTTGGATTCTTATCGCGCGCCAAGGTCAGAAAAAAAACCACCAAATGTATAACGGTATACAGTTAACAACAAAATGGTGTTATTTTAATTCTGTTTAGGCTCACCATTCTGTTAACAAAGAAATATCAGATTACTAACTACGCACACAACTATAAAATGTTCAACCTTATAGATATAAAATTATATCCTTTGCGATGTTAAAATCATTTTAACTCCTTAAGGATAACCTAAATAGAAACTTTTCACACAAACTTGCTAATAGTTGAATGTAGGCTTTCACGACCGTAATCCATAGTAGAAATGTCTTTCGGGTGATGTCGCGTAGTTAATATTTTACTTGACGTTTCGCTGACTAGGCTGTTAACTTCTTCAGAAGATTCCTAAAGACTGCTGTTGTTGTCTCTTGCTCCTCGTTATATATCTTATTTCTATTCCGCTTTGCTGATCCATGGCCGTTCCGCTTTGCTGATCCATAACCGTTCCGTTCCGCTTTTCTGATCCATAACCGTTCCGTTCCGCTGAATCACGTCGTTCGTTGTATGACGACTCCGTAGTACTAGCGATTGAAGTTGTTGGTGCTCTTCATTATTTCTATGGATTCGCGTATTATCCTCGGGTAGTAGTGGCTGGTCCTGGCTAACACCTTAACATCGCTGTAGGTTATGCGGTGGTCCCCTTGTTGGTGCAGGTGTTCTGGTACTGCAGATTTTTCAATATGCCTAAGGCGTGCGTCTCTCTCGTGTTTTTTCAGTCTGCACTGACTACTCCGTCCTGTTTGACCGATGTAGCTTTTTCCACATTGGCATTTCAGTTCGTATATGCCTTTTGCTCATAGTTTCGGTAACACGCCCTTGTTAGGAGGGAGTAGCTGGTCGATTTGCTACTTGCTAGTTAGCTACTTTTCACCACAACGCTGTTACTTTAACATAAAATAGGTAAAAATTGAACTAAACTGCGGATATATTTACATTATTACCGAGAAATTTAACGCAGTCCGCCTTCCGAGAAATTTTATCTGCGTATAACACTGTATTTATACGCGCTATAGGCATAGCATATGCTTAACAGTTGATCGTCCATTCTAACCTAATAATTCCTAAAATTTAGCATCTGCACTCGTGAGAATTCTTAATCGTTGCCACCCTCTGTCTATAAAAAGTTATTCGCTATGAGACACGAATGTTATCATCCCTGCGCCATTAATCCACAGGAAAATCGAACAAGTGATTAGAAATCTGTGGTGGAACCCACATAAAAACTGTGGATATTGAAAATAGAGAAGGCAGCGTTTCCTTTATATTCTTAATTCTGCCTAGAATTGTCGTTTATTTTTATTTTGATATATTAAGCCGCACGATCACGTAGTGGTACGACAAACAACTATAAACGCATATTAACAAATTGCATACTAAAATAGTCTTCCGTAGAATAGAATACGTTATTACATAAGAATTGTTTAAGAAGTTAGAAATGTTAAATGTGTTCCGGCAACACGTTAAATACTAACGGAGACATACGTACACATGGAGATTTTTTTGAACTGATGCCGGTGTAGCAGCACCCTGTAGACTGATTAATAATCAGTGATTATTTTAGAATCTTGTTATACATTTGTGATGTCATCGATTCTCTTCCAATTTGGTTGAGTCTTCGTACTTGAAAACACAACAGTAATATGCAACCTTTCTACCTAGTGCCTGGGTGGCAGATAATTGCTTCCCTGATCAATTTGATTTTAAGTTATCAAATAAAAAAATATATTATTATTTCCTTTGTCTCTCTTCAATTTCATCAATATTTCCTATACCATACTTTTTTACATAATTAACAGTTTAAGGTTGTTAAAAATGCTATTGTTTCTCTAACGACCAATATTTTGAACCTCTTGCGCGTTAGAGCAAATTTCATTCGATTAAATACTTCTTATATTGACCAACGTTTGCAAAATATCCATCAAAATCATTGCAACGTTTATAATGGCGCACCCTATGTATTTTTCCAGAATCCGACAGAGAAATTGTTCTAGAAGCTTTTTTATACCAGTACCTAAAATGTGTCGTTCTTTAGTAAATTACATATGAAACTACGTAAATAAGTTTTTCCTTTAAAAACATCGGAGCGCTGTGACAAAATATTAATTACAAATAATCTTGGAAAATTTGAAATTTCAACATCCATTCGAAATAACACTATCTTCCTTTAAACAAACTATAAAGCGATTCCTTGCATTTTGTTCAACATTTCAGGAGTAACATTTTGCGCAGAGTCCACGTTAGGTATTGCTTTAAGCAATTCATCCAGAAATTTGTCATCAACATTTCTACACAAACAATTTTTAGTATGTTCTCGCTACATTTTTATTGCTTAAAGAACTTAGTGTGCTATAATTTTATCAATATTTGTCTACTTATTGTGGCTATTTATTACTTATACGTTTTGGTTAATTTGCTAGGGAATGTATGTAGGAAAATGGTGGTTATCCTTCGCCGAGATGCTAAAATTTATCTCAGAAAAAGATAACGTTGACATATTCAATGAACACCTTTGAGAAAATAAAAGTTATTGTATTTTGTCGTAGCGCTATGCTTTATATTGCATAGGCTCATATTTAATTTACTATAGAACGACACAGATAAGTGTGTCCAGGTGTTAGAAACATATACAGGATGTTCCATTTAGAAAAATTGAAAAATGACACAAATATGGCAATGATTTCAACGGACATCATATAGTTGTTAATTAATACAAAAAATATTTCGAGATGTCGAAAACTCCAACAAATACTCAATTGAATAAAATTTGAATCACCACTTCAATATGTTGGAGTTTTAAGTTAGTCGCCGCTAAACACACAGTGGAAAATCGCAAATATCTCAAATTAAATTAAGAGACATGAATTTAGGGAGTATTAAGTGTTTCACTTAAGAAACCAAACTTGTATCGTTTGTAGCGGCTGGACAGCCTGTATATTTGAGCATAATTTTGTGTGCAGAATTTTAATTGAAAAGTTTATTACTTAGTGAAGGAATAGTCTTCCACCCAAGCATTGGATGGACACGCTGTATTATAATACTTGGAAACGTTAAAATTCTATAGTCTTTAAACATCGTTCCTGCGCAAACACCCAGTATTGATCACCACATGTACAATATGACATTGTTAGAAAGCGAATAATAGACGTGAATCGGTTCTTGCAAATTTGATCTTAATGCCGCCTATAAGGCGACGACGTTGCCAATATGAATATTCCAACACACATTATTGTCTGAAGTCGCTCCCAGAAATTTTGCGTCCTTCACTCCACTTACGCTACTTTACTTGTATTTGAGGTCACGTTTTATTTGTATTCAGTATTAACCTATTTCTGCAGCACAAATCCTTCGTTTGCTGCATGGTCCTGTTTACTCATAACTGATGTTCTTTAAAATTTTAAAATCTGACAAAGTTAGTGTTATCTGCCGATTTTCAATTCCTTCGCCTTACCAAAGCAACGCGCGAAGCCTATTAGAGAGACCGTCGAGGCTGTTTTTCTCGATGTGACCAGGGCGTTTAATACAGAATGGCATGACGGCATTACTTTTAATGTAGACAAAACCGGAGTCAATAGGGATCTGATTAAGTTGATTATGTCGTATCTTGGCGCTAGGACCTTTGATCTGATGGTTGGTAAATCTATTTCAATCTTTTTCTCGGCACTTTGTTATTCTTGATTTACGTAAACGGTATTCCGAAACTCCCTAAAATTCACTAGAGAGCTACCTCCCCAGAAGCTAACATTATTTAGATTAAAGGTGGATTCACTGTAAGTACGAATGCGCTTTTGCCACTAATATGTAAAAGAAATCCTCTGGACATTGGGACCCAACTTTTGTTTTATGTGCCTGCGTCCGATTATTGTGTACGGCGTTCTCGCTTGGTCTACGGTGGTTCTTAGTCATCTGAACGGATTGGAAGTTCTACAGACACAGCTAAGAAGGAAGCCGTCTCCTAATAGGAAATAGGAAAGTCTAAAAGCTACCAGCCTGACTCTGGCCAATAAGAAAACCATAAACCAACGAAAGTTCTCCTGTTACTTAGCTTTATGAGCTTGCGAATATTGCCACGACTATCTTCCACAAAGTCAGGATATTTAACGTCAAATGTACATCACAAAGTAGAATAATCCGGTAACTATCATTCCTCGCTCTTACGTATCGTGAATACACTAGACAACATCAAATGTTGATGTATTGGTTTGTATTTAAATTGTTCCAACATCCTTCTCTTTAATAGAAGTCTTAGCTATTGTTGGTCTCCATCAATTCTAGTAGAGTTTTCAACTTCTATTATTCATTTTTGAAACGCGTAAAGAAAGTACTATCTGACGAAGAATTAATTACGATAATTACTTTATTATGTAATAGATAAAAATATCTCCTCAGAAACTTTGTATAACAGAGGATTAATTATAGGTACTTCAAACAGGTAATTATACTGCTATCAGTTCTATTAGAAACATATGTATTCCATCTGGTAAAACACCATTTTAAAACTGAAAAAAATTAAGTACTTACTTTTTACAAAGATATTTTTAGATGTAACGAACGTGGTATTTTTTTTTAAATATACGTTACTTATATAATCTATAATGACTCTGGATAAGTTGAAAGGTTGAAATGAGAAAATTCAATTCTTACAAAATTCTGTATTTCGGAAATATTAGACAACCGGTTTCGTGTTTAAGAACACACCCTCACGCCAGAATTTTTTTTTTCCGAGATCTTTGTTCGTATTGTCCAAAAACTTTTTCTGTATCTTTTATAAAAAAAGTTCTTAATTAGATGACTAAAAGTGAACTCCATACATAAACGAAGGAGCACGCAGGACGATTCGACTTTCTCGTGTACTTCCGTTGCATAGAAAAATGTACCCAATATGCAAGGAAGATGTACGAGAGAATCTAATCGCTGTCCGCGCTGCTTCGTTTACATCACCCGCCTCCACTGCCTTTCATATATTTTATAAACCTTTCTTTTGAAACGAGGAACCCGAATTTGCATTATTAGTCTATACAGGGTGAGTGTTGTACACGGGAAAATAATGTAAAAGAACTCATATATTACATTATTTTTATAAATGTTCAGAAATATCGCCATTGACTCTAAACATTTTATGCTTCGTCTGCAAAAGGCGGCTGTTGCTCTTCTCATTGCTTCATGCCTTTTTCTAATGTCGGCTGCAGTATTTCTAGTATGTCGAGATAGTGCATCCTGAATGTCGACTTTTACTTCGTAAATTTCCTTTTTGAACCAGACCCATAAACAATAATCCAGAAGTGTAAAGTCTGCAGATCTTGGAGGCCAATCCAAAACTCTGGAAGGAAACCTATTGTCCAAATGTTGGCGCAGGAGCTCCATCATGCTGATAATACACAAAATAATATACTGAAACTGACACATACAAGAACAACAGAATTATTGAAACGATTTTGAGCCTGGAAACGATTGATTCAGATAATCGGTATGTTATATGTGATAAAAGGCGAACAAAACTTTTATGCAAAACGTGCCTGACTTTTTGTTTTACACGGGTAGCCAATGCAAGGATAATTTATCTAAGACGTATTAACTCGGAAACAAGTCCATTTACAAGAATGTTGGTTAAAATTTCTTAATTACGCTATAACTTGAAAACAAATAAAAATCGGATGAGAACGTAGGAGTTTTTTTAAATTATTCTCAAATTTACAACACACTCCTGGAATTTAGTCCGTTCCTTCCAACTCACCCTGTATAAAATTGTGTCAAACCTTCGATTTTGAAAACGTAGCTACACGAAGATACAGATTTCATCTAATAAATATGCATTAGCACGCTTTAGCACAAATTTAAACTCACAGATAGGATTGTGTCAATGATCGTAGGTATGCTATAAATGCGATACAATTCGAAACTTATTTTCTAATTCCGCACAATATATTCTTAAACAATTTAACAGGTCTTATTAAAAACATTTAGAACCAGTATGGTCGTTTAAACCTCTTTCGAGCAAGCAGTTCCTACGAGTTCCGGAATCGAAACGTATGCTTTTGTGTTAAACTACTTTGCATACAAAGTGGCCCCGGGACCAGTTGAAACTGCTCTTTTTACCCACTGCTGTAGTATATGCAAAAATATAACGAAAACTAAGAAAACAAGAAATATACTATATTGCGTAAATAATTTCTCAGTTTAATTATGTGGCAATTATGTATTATTATGTGGCGAATTATCCTATCTTTATATGTGCGATCTTTAGTATATAGTTTTTACACAATTCTATATTATTGATTATACACACCCCGGAAATTTACGAAAAAAACCCAGAACTATTATGTATGTATATGTACATTCCGTGACTTACCTTAGTTTTTCATTACATTAAATTCTCCGACACACCTTACATGTTACATGGGACGTTATTACATTTATTTAATTAAAACATTGAAAGATAGTTTGTTGGGGTAAAACGCATACGGTTGCGATCTCAGTTACCTTTGCTTTATGGCCATAGGGACAATAAATACGTATCTGTATCCATAATTTTCACAATAAAAAGTAATCGCCATGCTTTTTCAATTACTACGATGATCTGATGAAGAGGGTGTACTGCAATCAATATCATGTCTAAATTGATTTATTTGCTGTTCCATGATGTAGGTGCGAGCTTGACGCAGGATAAAACCGAAGAGGGAGAAGATTTGTGGACGCTTTGGGGCAGGATAGTCATCGATTGGGATAATTACTGGAAAAAGACTAACGCCAATGTCCGTGACCTTTGTAGGCGAGGCATTCCAACCCATTTTAGAGGTATTGCCTGGCAACTACTTTGCTCGGCCACGGAGGCACCGGAAAAGAAATTATTTGCGGAGTATATCAAAGTATATATTGAACTCTCTCCGATGATTTATCCGTTCAATGAAACTTGCTTGTTTTAGACGAAATCGCCTTGTGAAAAGGTTATCAGGAGAGACATAGCTCGCACCTATCCAGAGCATGATTTCTTCAAGGAAAAGGACGGTCTCGGCCAAGAATCTTTATTTAACGTGATTAAGGCCTACTCCCTCCATGATCGCGAAGTTGGTTACTGCCAGGGATCCGGTTTTATCGTGGGACTATTGCTTATGCAAGTGAGTGCGATCTGTTTTATAGGTATACTGAGATTTTACTATCCTACCGAAAACGATAAAAACGGCACATAAAATTCAACATAAATGGCCGATTTGCTGCGTAGTCAGTATAGACTTTTTTAGTAAATGCCCGTTTAGAGACGAATAATTTTGTTGCTACTCAAGAAAATATACTTTTAAGATACTAATAAAAAACGTACGTAAAAGTACAACGTTTTAGTACTGAAACCACTTACATTTTCAGATGCCCGAAGAGGAAGCTTTTGCAGTTTTAGTGAAAATAATGCAAGATTATCGAATGCGGGATATGTTTAAACCTACGATGGCGGAACTAGGTCTATGCATGTTTCAACTCGAGAATCTCGTAGCTGAGCAGTTACCTGACCTAAATCAGCATTTTCAATCTCAGGCGTTTCACACGACGATGTACGCTTCAAGTTGGTTCCTAACGCTCTTCACTACAGCTCTCTCGCTACCACTAGCCTGTCGAATAATGGACGTTTTCCTTTCGGAAGGGATGGAAATCATTTTCAAATTGGCGTTGGCCATGTTAACTTTAGGAAAGGAGGAACTTATGTCTCTGGATATGGAAGGAATGCTTAAAGTAGGTTATGCTTGGCACTAATTAATCCTTCATTGGACTGTGAATTTTTTAACTCTCATAATACTATGAGCACTTTGTACTTATAGTTCTCTATATTGCTTTCACCAAAAATCCATACACCGCACATGTTAACGAATACTTTTGATTAAAACATTTTAGGTGCAAAGAGCTAATTATGGTATTATGAGGGTTAACAAATTAATCATGCAAATTGTTTCCCGTTATAATCAATGCGATCCTATAAAGCTACTTAAAATTCGTATTGTTTTGTAGTATTTCCAAAAAGAACTCCCATTAAAAGCCGAAGCGGATCCAGAAGGTTTGATGCAATTGGCGTATACGATGAAATATAATGCTAAAAAAATGAAGAAACTTGAGAAGGAATATAGCGTTATTAAAGCAAAAGAACAAGAGGAGATGGTGGAGCTTAAGGTAAGAGATTAAATACAATCCAAAATATTTAGCAATAATTACCATCTAATATTTTCACATCCTTGTGCCTGATAAAAATTGAACGTAAAAGCAAAACATAATTTGAATTTACTTTGTGACATAAAGTATTAATATGAGTTTCTCCATTATACAAGGAGACCTTACATTTAGATGTAAATTTATATCCCTAAAGGATTAAAAAATATTCAGTATTATACGCCATCCTTTATTAGACTTCTGGAAAATAACATTTGTATTTTCCATTCAACAACTCGAGTAGTTTCGTGCTACCCAACAACTCGTTGTTGAGTAGAAAAGCACTTTTAAGTACATATCTCTGCACTGTGCGGCAAGTGAGTCTGTAAAACCAATAAATCACAAGCCATCATAACATCGTACATCTGCTTGTATTTATGGGGTAACGTATATGTTCATTTATTCCCCAGAAGATAGTTTATTTTTATTAATATTGTTCGGATTGGTCGCATTAGCGAAATAAAAATTTTAACTAAACTTTCTTCGAATTATTATATGTCCTAATGTACGGATTATAGAGGTTGTACTGTATAAGTAATTTCCATTTTTTTCCATCTGATGAAATTTAATAATAATATTGTTCACAGCGATTAAGAACGGAAAATAAACAACTTCGCCATCGTTGTGAAATGCTAGAGGAGGAAAGTAAAGCTCTTGCAGATAGATTGGTTCGCGGTCAAGTCAGCAGAGCGGAGGAGGAGGAGACAACATTCTTTGTTCAAAGAGAATTGGACGTTTTAAGGCACACGTACTTAGAGACCACTCACCAACTAGCACTAGCGAACGAAAAAATTAAACAACTATCGATGTTAATGGAAGAAACTGTAACTATATTCCCCGTAATTACTTTCAAATTTAGTGAAACAAACGCACTTTACAGCATACATCGAGACAGTCATCAATGGAGGAGATATCGTTGAAGCAGGAGCAATTACAACAACGCGAAGAGATGATCTTATGTCTGCAAGAAGAGCTGGTTAAGGTTAGACTCCGGGAAGCCGAAAACGACGCGCTAATCCGTGATTTGCGTTCAAGAATACATGAATTGGAAGAGGATAAGAAGACGCTTAGGGAAATTACACCTGACAACAGCGTTGCTCATTTGCAAGAAGAATTAATTGCGGTCAAATTAAGAGAAGCCGAGGCCAATTTATCGTTGAAGGATTTAAGACAACGAGTATCCGAATTGAGTGCACAATGGCAACGACATCTGCAGGTACATTAATTTAGTTAAGCAGTATTAAAAACATGTTTTTTGTAATAAATTTAACAGCACTGGGAACATACATATATACATATATGTAACAAGGCATTTATCGTGGAGCGGTACTTCACACTTAGAACATCCCTTAGTTGTTTTGTTTTTGCATACAACGCATCCGTGTTAATTGTAAAATTGTTAAAATTACGTGTTTAGCATTTATACGAGCTGGTGTAGAATAATCTCTACTTGATGTGGATCAATTTCTTAGAGATAATGTTCTATGTTTATTTTAGATGGCTTTAACAGCATCTCTTCTAAATGCTAAATTATCTTGGGTTAGTCTATACGTTTTGAAGAGATAAAATAACCACAAAATAATTGGTACATACCACTTCTTCCCACACATTGATATTCCACTCGTTCCGGTTATGCATTGTAACATGATTAGGTTGTAGTATCTCTATTTCTTTCATATCTTTTGCCGAATACCTTGAAGCTTTTTAAATTGGGAACGTTCCGAATTGATTTGATAATAACGTAATGTTGCTCTTATCTTTCCAACGGACCACTATCTTCATCAAATTTTATGTTATATATTCACGATCTTTTTTTTTCTGTAATATTTGCCGTCAGGTAAGCCACAATTCTCCGTTCTATTTACTCTGACGGTACGTGTTCTGGCAGAGAACTGGTCGAAAAACAGAGAATATTGTAGATCGCTGTAGTGTTTTTGCAAAAGATCAACAAAACGTGAAACAATAGATACTCCGAGACTATATTCTGTTTCGGCAGATTGATGGTGCCTCTGGTAACTATCTAGCTGATAACCATATTTAAAACGTAGTGCCAGGACCTAGGCTTTAAAACCAAAACGAATAGGTTTGCCACGAATGAATCGTTGCATGCTGCGCGTTCGCTCAGGTCCAAAATCGCATTTCTTGCGCAGTTTAAGGGAAATAAGTCGAAGTTTTGGCATCGATTAATAGCTATAGATGAAACTTGGATTCACCAGTACTCTCCTGAAGCCAAGGCACAATTGAAACAGTGGACTGTGAAGTGTGAATCGACTGCGAGAAGGGCGGGAAAGTGGCGGCGACTACCTTTTGGAATAATCATGCAGTTGTATTAACTGCCTTGAGAAAGGAAAATCTGCAACGATACTATAGTATGCATCATTATTTAAACAAGCAAAACACAAAAGTTTGGGAAAGACGGCGGCATTTGTGTTCCACCAAGGCAACATAAGGGTTGTCGCGAATTAATGTTCGAATTAATAGACCACCCGCGTTATTTACCAATTCTGGCCCACAGCTACTTTTTTCTGTTTCCTAGGTTCACTCGGAGAACAGAGATGGAAGAAAGCCACACATTAAGGGACACTAGGTTGTGAAATAAAACTGAATTTAAAAAGAATAACTTTTTCCGTGTTAGGTTGAACACTTCTCAGACTATTTTCTTCTAATCTATTTTCTTATATTGAAATTAAAATGAAGTAAATATTTTTTATATTTCAGGAGCACAAACAAGAATTATCCTCATCGGGAGAGCATAGTACACCAAAAAAGCTGCTATTTTGGGAAAATAGAAGTAACGAAACTCAAAAACTGGAGGAGGAGCTTATGACGACCAGAATTCGAGAAATGGAAACTTTGACTGAGGTCAAAGAATTACGCTTAAAGGTAAAACGTACTCCTTTCTAATTACAAAAATGACCATACTTAGACCATTTTTCTCATTCAACTACTATCATTTAAACAATAAATTGAAACCCTTTATTCTCGCACAGGTTATGGAACTAGAAACCCAAGTACAAGTTGGGACCAATCAATTACGAAGACAAGATGATGAAATAAAGAAACTACGCGAAGCGTTGGAAACCGCCGAATTAAAGGACCGAGAAGCAGCTTCCAAATTGTTGGAAGAACAAAGAAGATACACTGACTTAGAAAGTAGAATGAAAGACGAATTGATGAACGCTAAAATTAGAGATGCCGAAAGAACCCAGACAGTAGCGGAATTGACACAGAAAATAAGCCAACTGGAATTGAAAGTGAGATAGAGTTAACTTACGTCTCTTCTGTAATAATACTAACTTATAAATTTAGAATGAAGAAATAGCAACCGAAGGTGAATTACGCAGCTATTCAGTAGATGATAGTGAAAAAGTTCGGGACTTACAGGATAAAATTGCTGACCTCAAAGCGGAAGTAAGTAAAACGCCAATAGATAAAATGGATGTAAATAAAATACAGTATACTGAATGAATGGTAATTTGTCTATATTTCATTCGGAGACCCTAAGATCAGGAAAATAATAAAAGTAATTTAAAGGGAAATTATCAACCATTCAGACACTCTACTAACTTTATACACCGTATAACTTATTGTTTTATGTCTAAACTATACAAAACGCGAAGTTATATTGTGATTGTTTCCACTACACAGATTTTACAATCTTAACAATAACAGCACTCGCTTAAGCTTCTGTGTTTGAGTATATTTAATACACACTAACACTTTTTAATAAATGTAAATAACAGCAAGACACTTATGTGTGCGATACCGTAATACACATCGATATTTTCATATTAGTTAGCTTCTTTTTCGTTTAATTGTCTAATTTCTTAAAAATAAAATTATTATGATAGAGTTAAAGTGATCATCAACAGTGTTTTGCTAACACTCATGTACAATCTATGCTAATATATGTCTGTACAGTTTCCTACGCCTATCACAAGCCCGGATACTGAGCCTTGGAAATGGCTCGAGTAAGTTAATTATACTAACGACATTAAATGCTTGCGTGTTTGTAGACTTTAAAAGACATTATGTACGGTCCTGGATACTCAAATTTCTGTTTACTGCATTGCATGCTTATTTCCAAGCCAAAATTGTAATTGTATGTACCTTTAGATAAATTTACTAAACCATAATGAACATATTTTTATTCTAATAGGCGGTTATATTGTAAATTTATTGTTAACCTGTTTGTATTGTGTAAGTATGAAGCATGCATTTTATTGCTTTTCGTTAGCTTCTCCATTTTCCGTTGCACTTAGTGTCCATTTTACACCAACCAACACACTTAGTCTATATACGTATATCTAGGATGGCCCGGCCGGAACTTGGTATAATCAAGGATTATATATTTAGAGAGAACCCATGCAATGTAAAAAATTGGCAATAGATTTTTGACGGGAATAGCGGAGCGGTCTCATCAAGAAACTCAAGCGCTAGTGTCGCTAAGTTTGTTCCTCCTGAATCTAAATGTCTCTGAATTAAATTATTTACTATTATATTTATTCCTAATTATTTTTTATAATAAAAGTCAACGTTTCAAGCAGCAATGTAACAACCGATTTGAACCTGGGATCTTATGGGAAAACAAACCAGATTAAGTCGGAGAAGCGCTGGCGTTTGTCAGGCTCTCGCAAATAACCTAAGGTGCGGAAAATAAAATAATATGTAATCTTCTTTTGTATTTTAAAATATTCTCAGTAAACATGGCTGTCACATTCGTACATTCAGAGTTTGTTAAAGTGAAGACAGTGATTTATTATCGTTAATATTCATTTTAGGAGATTATATTACCAGATGCCGCGTCGTACAAAAGCGTGCAATTTTACTTGCAGTCGCCAGATCGCAGCATTTTACGGCGAATTTTTGCCATGAAATCGTATTGCCATTTTTCCCTGTCTCATGGGCTTCCCCTATATGTGTGTATTCTTTGCTATAACTATTGATATCTGAAAAGATATAAATTAGAATGCCGCTTTCGGTTTTAGCGGAAAATAGGGGAGATATCGATTTCTGATATAACTATAACCAACAAAATATTTTAAACGAGTTAGCTCTATTGATGTTTATAATGTGACAACTTTTCAATTTGTCCCATTCATACTTTTAGGTATGAATATTACAGCTCCCGATGTAATACCCTGTAATAGGTAACTGCCACAGTAGTATCGTCGTACTTGTATGTGCAGGGCGAGTCAACGGTTTGGCAAAATCGATTTATTGTCCAAATCATAGAACACTAAAGCCACCTTCTGTCGGAACCTTTAATCTTGATCAAGCGATATTGAGGCGCTAGTCTCGTTTCCGAAACGCCATTGATGTATACTCCGAGCTTTTCGGATTCTATGTAAAGTTAAAATAATAATACTATAAGAAGTGAATATAACAGAAAAAATCCATACAATACTTTACACGTACAACTTGCAAAAATAAAGGCTCTCATTATAATCTTTAAAGCACCCCGTTGGACCTGTAGTACATGTTAAAAAAATAATTGAATTACATTACAGCTCCTATTAACTTGAAAGAAAGTTTATTTGCATGATTGTTCTTCTTAGACATATTTAAAAATATTCATACATTGTTTGAGTGATTATTATCTTGGCTCAAAATAAATTTGCAGGACAAATTATAACATATATAGTACTCCCATCATTTTCAAAAAAATAAATAAATAAATTACGAAAACAATTTATTATGTAAATAGTTTTATCCATTCCATATAATTATTTTAGCTTTATTTATTTTTAAGTTTCTATTAATATTTTTAAAACGTATAAAGTAATTTTAATGTGTATTTAACTGTTATTCCAACAATATCTTGTCCCCGCTTTTCCTTCTCTTTATGAAGAAAGAAGAAAATTACTAAGCTATGTATACTACGATCACAAAAAAACAAAAGAAATTGTCGTAAAAAATAAAACATAATTTCTTTGTGATAAAATAAATCTAACCATGGAAGGGAACACCTAAAGTCGGATAAAATAATAATAAAAAAAAAGTCCCCTAAAAAATTCAACCTTGCATCACATCTTATCATTACATGGATAATATTAAAATTTTACACACATAGTAATTCTCAGTGTGCAACCTAAACATTATAGAATGATTATCTACAGAATGGCACTTTTTTTTTAATAGAATACCTATATATTATTTCATTCTATTTCGTTCTATATTATATTCTGAATATTTTTATTCAGCGACATTACACAGAATTCCTTACGAGAAACTGGATCAAACAATATATGAAAGAGTATAGATTGGAAAGTAAAAGTAAGTAATAAACAGAAACTTGAATGCTTTTTACTTGGAAAATTATAACATACACACGACAATTAGATTTAAACTTTCAAATGGAAAATATAGTAACTTACTTTCTTTAAATACTATCGCCTTCTTCTCTATATCAAATGGCTCTTAAAAAAAAACAAAAAAAAAACTAAGGACTAAACTAAAGAAGAAATCTAAACATTCTTTAGTAGGTACAGCTTTAAGTGTTGTTTGAAATTTCTATATAGACTAATTTCTTTTGATTAAAAATTTGAATTTCTAATATTTTTAGGTCATGCACTGATAATTACTATACCAGTTTATAAACTTTGCTAAACTGTTGACTCACGCTGAGAAAATTTTGATTAAGGGTGGTAATATAGTGCAAGTAATTATGCAATGGTAAACGCATTTTATGTGAAAATGGCTAAATCCATTTTGAGAAGATGTAAATGAGTACTGTTCAATGAACACTATAAGAAATAAATCACGTACTCGAATACTGTGGCATTGGAACACTGAAACACTTCACTTTCACATAACTTAACAGTTCAGTATTGCTGCTGAAGATGATAGCTTAACTATCGAAATGTCGCTCAGTGTAAGTGAAGCGTTTGTGGTAAAGGGCATAGTGAAGTGTTTCACTATAAGAAATATATTTTTTTAATTATCATCCGTTCAAAATATACGTGGGTAAATTTTTTGGTGTAAACAACGTTTCTATTGCTAAGCTACTTTTGAAAACTAGTAACTTTAGAGTCCACAATAGAGAATATAGAGGATGTTTCACAAATAATCTCCTATCAAGAAAACGTAATTAACTGTTGCGGAGTAGCGGCTAAAAAAAAAAACAACTTTCCCAAAATTTCGTTTAACTAATTTTCGATTAGGGGCATGTGCCCACTAATATTCTAACGTGCAAGCAGGCATTCATAATTATTATCGCTTTAGAAATTCCAATACTGTTTAGAAATTATGCCACTACGCTTGAACACAAACGTGCAATAATACCTACAATATATGTTTATTCCAAATATTTTATTTGTCGATAAATATGTACCTTCTTAATGAAACACTAACGAGTTGTTTTATTTCGTTATCGTAATGCGATAATTGCTGCGTGAGTCGGTTACTTTAGGTAATATTGAGCAGTAATGGCAATATACCCGGTAAATAAAATTCTGGAGTATTTATCCAAAAATTGGAGAGTTTCGGAGTACCACTAAATAATGGGAATATGAATGGAGATAGAGTGAGTACACAAAGGTTATTAATTATCAAACTAAGACGAAAAGGACTATAGTCGTACATGTTTTTGTTGATTTGTTTTCACCCTATAAAGTAAACTGCAAAGTATAAACATGTGCATACATTGAGATACTATCTAAAAAAAATTAGGTTAATTTTTTATAAGTTGTTGTAATGCATCTATTCATCGACATCTTCTAAATCATTGCCCTGCTGTTCTGTTCCCTGTCTAGACCTGTTACACGATTCTGGACATATTTGTGTTCCTGGAAATCTCACGGTGTCTTTCCTAAATGAATTTCGTCCAACTCTTGCGTTTCATCATTGAAGCCAAACAAAATGAGATCGCTAAGAACAGGTGAAACCTAGGATGAACTTATTACATTGTGCAGTATTTACAGGACTGGTGGCGCAGTGTCTAGTGTACTGGGCTAGCAGTACCCAGGCTCGCAACTGTGAGGTTTCCACAGTTTTCCTTACTCCAAATTTGGCAAATGATGAAGGTGAACACCTTAAGGCGCTCTATGAGCGCGGGCGAAATAATAACTATTAATATTTTAAATTTCCAGATGGTTGTATAGAAGCAAACCCTCTAGAGAAATACACTCATTACACCTACTTTTAAGTTTGGGTAAATGCCAGATAAATACCAGTCTTCCCACCTATCGGGTAATTACCCAATTACCATCACGGATATTAAACGGTTATAATTCGGATAAAACTCTAATGGCAATAAATGAACTTTTTCTTGGAATCTCCATGCCCATGATAAAATTTCAATATCAAATATGTACATGACTAATAGTTCCCTCGTGCCGTTAGAAGTAAATACATCTTAAGGTACCATTCCTATAAAAAGGTGAACATTACGTACGTCGCGTATTAAAAGCAGAAATCGAGCTAAATACTTGAAAAATGATTTCGATTATTTTTGATAAATATGATAATTTTCATTGACAATGCAAGTGCATTTTATGAAATATATTTTATTATTTTTGAAAAAAAAAGGAGCATAATGCCGAGTACCAACACATGCTATCTTTTGCGTTATCGATTGTTGGTCCCAAAAAGGATCGTCTTTCTTTGCGAAACAGAAGAAAACGTTAAATAAAATATTGGAGGTGCCTCCCTTTTGCGCGATTTATTTGTCGATTGAAATTTTCGCGCAAACCAAAATTCTGCGTCATCATTGACTCGTTGGTGCATCAGCTGTATTCAAATATATACCTTTATACGTTGTTCTATGTAAAATTTTAGATTCTGTGTAATTAGAGCTATTACCGGGAGGCTGATAAGAAGTTATTTCTGAAACACTCCTTATTGGTAGCATTAGATACCTTGCAAATTTACTTAAGACAATTAATCTAGCATGAGCTTTGTACTTAGTTTCCAGCACCAGTAACAGTAAAAAAGATACAAATAAGTTACTTCCACGGTATATTTTATCAAACGTATTTAAAAATTCTAGGTCATGAGACTGGAATGTAGAAGTAGAGGGGGTATTGCCCGACTGCAAACAGGACGTTCCTCATCAATCGACAGCAACGATGAAGATATTAGAATAAGATTGGACGATCCTTCGTTACGTCTCACCCTCAACGATTCACCTAGTCCACCGCAATCCGCTGACCACCTCGTAGAACACCATCCTCAGCATTTTCAAAATCAACAAGTCTTCGCAGACTCTAACGTCATCTCCTGTAGTAGTCCTGGTTTAAAAAAGAAAATTATGGACTTAGATTCTAACATGAACACGCACAGACCTTCGCTGAATAACACCTCACCCCTTGATCAAAGCGCCCCATCCCATGTTTGACATTACGACTGAAATCCGTATACCCTACGGTAGATATTAGATGGTTAGACTAAATAACATAGGCAATTTATACAATTATTAAACGTATTAAAATTGATAAACCGTGAATGTACTAGGTATAGTCGTAATGATTATCTTAAAAAGTAGACAAACATTTGTAATGTCGGCCAAAGTTAAAGGACTGTTGATAGAAATAATTCAATAGAGAAAACGTGGAAATATAGCGAAAGAACTGATTGCAAAATATTACAAAGAACAATTAATTCGGTCAATTATAAATATATAATTACAAAAAAAATGCAGCATTCAGGATTCATTCAAAATTGAATGAATTTTATGTATGAAAATTAAAAATACAGACTTCCAGTGTATATCAAAAAACAAACAATGAATAATTTATTTATTATAAATTCTCAATTTATAATAAATAAATATAATCAATAACACAAGTAAAAAATTAGTCTTCCTAGTTGGAGTCATTTCACATGTCATAGACCCTAATATGATAATAGCTGATCGTTTTAGTAGAACTAAAAAATAAATACTTAAGAGAGTAAATACCTAAACAGGAAAATATTGGTGTTCAACAAATGAATAATACTACATATCAGACATTTTCTTGTACTGGTACTACTATTTCAATTTTATTAAAACTTCAAATGGTAGTTTAGGATTTTGTGGACATATTTACGACTCCAAATATTATGACTAATTTATTCACAAAATATTACTATATTTAATGGATACGAACCTTAAGCAAATGGTTTCTTTCTGCATACTTCGACGTTTTATCAGCTAGACCTCCAATATTACTTTGCACAATGATTTGATATTCCGATCAAACAAGTTTCAACTACTTGTTATACAAGCAACGCAACTAATTTGTTTACTTGCTTACTTTTATTATTTTTACTCGTCCGTTTATCTTTAACCGCTCTACTATGAATAAATATGAAGTAAACGTAGAATATTTATTTATGAAATGTAGATTTAAATTCAAGGAATCAGCATTAAGAAAGTATTTTATATTGTCGAGACTTCCATTTGTAGTAAACACTACTGTAACTATTGTACTTAATTTGCATTTATTCTAACTATTAATACATATTATTACTTAAATTGCATAAAGATTGGTTCCCGTATTTAATTTTTAATTCACACGAGTTTTATTAGTAGCCACCCACAAAAATAACTTCATAAAGAGATGTCGATCTCCTGAGTTAACAGACAAAGTAAACGAATATAGTAACTAGCAAGTCACTATCTTGTAAATTAGAATAGAATTTCTAGTATCTGTGTTATATGTTAAAATCTATGGTGTATGAACGTATGAATAACGTTAACTTACATAAAGTAAAACAAAGGAATTTTTACTAAAATATATGTATAACAATTAAAGGTCCAAGTTACATTTAAAATGAACTTATATAATGTGGCTCTAAAACGTTTTGTAAAGGTTACCGTAATTATTTAGACGGTCGGTTTTTAAAGAAACAAACTTCAAATTGCCAATAGAATCCACATTTCTATTCTTACTACCATCTTTACAGCAGGACGGTTTAATATTAAGTACATGTAAGTATGTTTATTATATCATTAGATATTGATATACAAAAACAATATTTGTAATTAATATTTGTGATGTGTTGTTGATTAGCTGTTTCATTAATTACAATTAATATTTTATTAGTTTTAACATGTATAGCTGTGTAGGGCTGTGCTAATTAATTGTGCAGTTTATTCTCCAATCTGTCCACTAAAATTATAAATATTGATATACGTAGGTATTTTGTTATAAATTTATTTTGTGAAATACCTGAATGTGTTATATATAATAATATTCGCCTCCCTGTAATATGATTATTCTCGTCTTTATTTTATTTTTTTTACTAAAGTATAAAATTTAAAAAATATAAATTCTAAGTATGTACTTTTAATTAATTTTGACAGCTATACCATGATATGTATATATTTAACTTATTGTGTGCAATTTTTATATAATTACGTTGTCCTTAGTTTTGTACATGTTTGAATAGGTATGATAAATACTAGTAACAGTATTTTCGTTTCTAAGAGCATTCCTTATCTCTATATTTTTGCACGGTATGTATTTCTACCGCTATTATATTTATATACTCGAAATTTGTTGCTTTCCTTAAATAGTTTATCAATTCTTTTTATACTTACTTAAAATGTTATTTATATTTACAAAAGCATATTATTTAATGTCAGCAATAGCATTTGTCTTTTAAACGCAAAGAGATTATATATTTTAGTGCAACTTCCAGTATTGGCGGATGATAATATATGATTATTATTTCTGTATTAATTTTATCAAATAAAAGTTTTCAAATACATTCAGGTTTTCCTTTAGTGTATTATTTGCCCTGATAATAATAATAACAAGGACTGCTTGGTAGTAGGCAGACAACACAAAATTATCGGCACACTCCGCATCACTCCACCGTTTCGAGGATGCATCGATCCTCATTTTTAACCATTGACCGAATTCAAAAACGAGGATGCCGATACTTTTGTTTTGTTTACCTCTATAACCTTAACATTACGGCAAAAGACAATTACACTCAATTTAAGATGAAAGTTCAGTAATTGAATGCACGGAGCAATTATCAATATCGGGTGTAATAACAATACGTATAATTTCTAGCAATTAGTATCGCTTGCCAGAAACGGTGACTCTGTGTGAAGTATTCATATCGATAGAAAAATAAATAATGTATAATATAAGAATATTTGAGGAAGAGGACTTGCTTTATTTATTTTTTTTCTGTAAATCTAAACACGAGCAATACAATAAATAGATCGAGATAACACGTATAAGTGATTCGTTTAACATGTGAAAATGTATATCTTTTTTTGTAAAAAAAAATTAAATAGTGTTATATTACTACCAAAGCAATCTAGATAAAAAAAAATACGGGATCTTGTAATAGTTCAACATTTATGTGAAAAATTATGTTTTTACAAGAGATGAAGCTAATTAGAAACAAAAACAAGGCATTCGATACATACTCGCACGTAAAGGTAAAATATTTTTACATGTACGAAATGCAATAGACCAACACCTTCGTAGGCTACAAGCCACAAAAACAGCGTTTTATATACTGATCCGCAGGCACTGATGTTTCCAGGTTTTTGGCTTCCGTCACGTACGGCACTGCGAATAAACTTATCACATACAGCCAGGGTAAACGTACGTTATCCCAACAAACGTCCAAAGAAAAAATCAAGCAGAGATTGATTATTTTTTGCGGTAATTAGTGTTTATTCGTCGTAGGGGTTGATATTGCCGATCGACTTTCCGAGAATCGACGAAACAAGAATCAAGAAACATCTTTTGGCACAACAATGTCTAACGCTCTTGGTTTACCATAGTCAACACACGAGGACGTTGTGTGTAATTGGCCATTGCTCTACGACTGATAAAGCCTTAACTCAAATAAAGTATCTGTAAATCACTTTGATGCATATACCAGGAACAACACAATCTCACATGTAGAGGTAAACTACTTTTATGCGTATGAAGTTTTATCAATCGTAGAGCATCGACTATTTACACATAACGCCCTGTTGTGTTGGCCATGCCAAACCAAGAACGTTAGACACTGTATCAATAAATCCATCCTTAATTGGAAATGGTCCAATGTACTTTTTCCTTTTCTGAAGCCACTCTATAAGTCCGAAATTGTTGGTTCAACCATTGTTCGTCTTTGTAGTGCTTAGTAGTTACTCCTCTGTACAGTCCTTGTTATCACCCTTTTTAAATATCGGTACTAAAACCGAGACTTCAATCCTTGGATAATTTTTCTTCCTTCCAGGCTTTATTCAAAATATTTTTAACCATTTTTTATATTGTTTGTCTTCACCAGAAGCTTTGTCATTCTTTAGTGGTTTAATTGCATTCTTCTTTTTCTACCACTGGCATGAAGCCACTATCTAGTGAATTTTAAAAATATTGTTTGTAGCGTCCCATGACTTGTCTCTTCTGTGTTTATTTCTCCATCAATGTTCTTTAGTGCTATTGTGTCTAGTCTTCTACTATTTCTGAGATTGTTTAGTGCTTTAAAGAATAGTTTTTGATTTCCCCTACTTTTATTTTCCCTCATCTTTCCAAAATTCGTTCCAAGACCTTTGTTTTGATATTTTTACTAGTGTTTTAACTATTTTGTTTTGTTCTTTAAATAGTATAAAACTCATTTCTGTTTGGTGTCTCTTTTTTTTTCAATTTCGCATCCATCTTAATTTCTTAGTGCCTTTATTTGCTTTGATTATGCCACAAACTAATTTTACACATTCTATTACTACATCTTTGAATATATAGCGTTGATCTTATAGCCATTACTAAACCATTACTAAATGGTTAGAGGTAGGAGACTAAAATGTTATTCCGCAAATATTTAACTGTAGGACTACAAATCAGCACAGTTAGATTCTCTTGTATCTGGGTTAGTTATACATTGTACAGACAAACTTCTGAACAAAATTCTTAGCCGAAGTTACATTATACAAAATCTTGAATCTTTAGGAGGCAAAAATTCAAATTATTTTTGTATCTGCAATATGTATGAAATAAGCGCACACTATCTCAAAAAGATTCAGTTCGCAATGATAAGGATATCCTCCTTTTCGGTTAAAATACTACTTCTGCTCCTTTTTTGTATACTTACAAGATATAGCAACATTATATAAGTATCTATATCTCTTTCGGCCGATATTTGATAAATCTGTATTACTCCTTACTTGCCGCAATGCTTTATTCAATGTTCGTAGTTCATTCTTTCTGAACAACCTGACGAACAACAGTTTTCACAGATTCGTCAAAGGATTCCAATAAAAAAAGGCCACCCAGTTATTTTTTTAAGGTATGCCACTTTTCCTGTGGCACTGATTACAATTTGCTTTTCATTACTGCGTAATGACCCGACTTTTCACGCTTTTTCGAATGGGGACAAACATAGGTACCGACAGCAGTGCTTGCACTTGATTCTGCATTATATTTGTCTCCGTATTGTTCGCAAATAATACACGAAAATTAGAGCGATGTCGATTTCAAGCTTCGTTCTGACATCTTACACGCCCAGAACGGTTACAGTAATCGAAGCAATTCGTTCCTTTGCTTTGATCTACCTCGAAATATTTAAAGATATAAAACGTAATATAAGGCGGTATTCGCATTTTCACTCCTTTTCGCTCGCGAATAAATCCGTAATTAGCGTGTTATAGTTCTAAGCAATTGTTTTCCAAAAATGTTGTTAGGTATATGGCAATTGGAAAAATCGATTAATGCAGTGTGTCCATGGATTTGGTGCAAATTTTTACAACAGTGAACGCTGATACATTTTTTTTTAACTATTTTATGTTTTAGTTTTTTTATACATATTTTTTTATATAAAATAATTTAATAATATTCGGGTTAACTAAATTAAATACTTTATTATAAATATAAGATTTTATGAAATATTTTCTAATGTATATAAATTCTAATGTGATAAAAAACAACAAATAATTTATTCAACGTAACCTCCACCTACATACTTCCACACACTTTTCGAACCTATACACAAATTCTCTGTAAACGTTCCTAAATGTTCTTATATAAATCTCGCACCAAAATTATTATTTTCGTACACTCCTTGTTTAACGTGTCCCGAAAAATAAAAATCCATTGGCATTAAATCGGGTGAGCGAGCTGGCCAATGAATAGGTTCAAAACAACCGTCCCATCTTTCAGGAAAATGCTCGTCAAGCCGGTTTCTTATTAAATTAGTTGAATGCGCAAGGCATCCATCCTGCTGAAAATAGACTGCAACTCTGTTAATGTCCTCCAACAATGGTAAAACAAAATTTTGTTACATATCCAAATAATTATGCTGATTTAATTGTTTTCGGAAAAAAGGCGCCAATAATTTTATTGAATAAAATTCCACACTACACATTTACTTTCTTATAACGCTGGTTTTTCCGAATAATACGAAAATTTGGAGTCTCTTCTGCCCAATATCTGCAATTTTGGGATGACACGACCATTAGTGGTAAAAGTAGCTTCATCCGAAAACAAAATTTTATGATGGAAAAATTGATCCTCTATAACATTTTCTCCAAACCAAGTACTAAATTCTAATCTAAACGCATCGTCCCGGGGTTCTAGAGTATGAATAAATTTGGGTTTGAATAGGTGAATCTGGTTTTCCTCAAAGACTTTTTGCAATAAGCTCTTGCTTACACCCAACTCCGCCACTTTCTTACGTAGTGATTTTTTTGGATCTTCTAATACAGATCCCATAGCTAAAACAATTAATGCATCATCTTCATTGTATTGTTTCTCGGTTTTCTTCTTTCTAACAGAGCCAGTTTCATCACATTTCTTAACTAGCCTCTTTCAAAGAACTAATAGCGATATTAATGTCGGGCAATTTAACGTTAAATTTGTTGATCGCCGTTCGATATGAAATATAACCAACTCCATAACACTTAATCGAACAAATTCGTTGTTGCAATGTTAGTAGAATTGTGATTGTTCGTGACTGCAAATGTCGTCTCACTTAAATTTCAAACAGACAAATAATTAAATGTCAACAGAATTTCAAGGCAATACGATTATCAATAATTTGAACAGTTAAATTTTTGAAAGTAAGCAAACACGTTTTCAACATTTACATGCATACAGGAGGTAATCGGTGCATTTTAATATGTTTTCTAATGGTTTTAGGGCAAGCCAAAACTTTCATAAAGAATAACGTTTTTTCATAAAATGTAGAATAAAAAAGTTTTTCCCATTGTGCACCAAATCCGTGGACACAGTGTATAGGGATTGTCAAGGTATCGAATAAAACAACTTAATCGTAGTTTAAGTTTTATTAATTGCCGGTTTTCTGGCAAACGGTAAAATAAACAAAAAATGAATCTTGTAACATGTATCTTACAAGTGGTAATATTTACAGTTAGGTACGCGATCTTACATAACGTTTTTCTCTTTTTTTTTTCTGTCACAACACATCGTTTTCTTTTATGTGGCTTATAATTAATTTTATTCTTACATTAAACTACTCGGAGCTGCGGCAACGAACAGACCTATGGTATTATTTGACTATTACATATAAACAGGCGTATTTTGTCATTTTTGACCCAACTAAGACGAAACAATAAACGTAACCCATTTTGAATTTGTTTTGTTTTTTTTATAAGTCACGACCTTTTCTGCGAAGTAGACGCGCGATCATAAGATAATAATAATAATAGAAACGAACAGTCAGTTGAATGTTGTGTTTTTAAACTAAAAATACCATTAATTACTGACTTTGAAATAAATTAATAACATATTAAACTATTTGTAATTAATTTATTAAAATACTGCTTTCAATTGCGTTACGAAAAGGAGAGTGTCGCAGAAGAATATAAAAACGGATGCGAAGACAGCCCAAAATCCGCAATACCCCGAAGAAAATATCCGTTACGCGTGCACATACTTGGAAGCATCTTCAATTATGTATTAGAACATTTTCTTCGAGGCGGGGATTTATACATCCGGAATGAAAAACGCCGGACACCCTCGTATCGATTCAATTAAAAGGAGTACCCTAACGTGTTTTGTCGACTATCCGATTGCGGACACATTTACAATTTGAAAATTTCGTTTTTTTTTATGACGCGATGCGATGAAAATTTTATTATACTATCTGCACATTTTCTCTTCCACGTATGTAATTTACTTAGAAGACTGCCTTAATTTCGTCGTAAAGTACCAGTACGATAGCACCGCCTGTACCACGAAGAATGTTAGAGAAGGCGCCCTTGAAGAAGGCCTTTGAACCCTCTGTCTTGGCGATGGTAACCCAGCAGTGGACTGTATTCTTGTATACAATTTCGCTCTTAGCACGTCCAGACTGCATCATCATACGCCTACGGACTGTATCGAATGGATAAGAAATAATACCAGCAACAGTGGTAACAGTCTGTAAAAAAAAAGAAGAAAACAAGTATTAGTTTTTGGAAAATATCGTGTACTCTAGATACGGACACGTGGAACACATCGAATTTTACTTGTTTAGCAGAAAGAGTTAAGTTTTAGTTCTACCTAGCTAAGAAAAAAATAAGCGACGTTGACAACTTTTTGTTATCAAAAACTGTGTCATTTTGATACAAGCTGACCAAGTTTTGTTCATATTCAAGAAGTCGTATTATTTTTATAAAGGTTTAATAAAAAAAAAAAAGCTACTGAATTCTGTTAGTTATGAGAACACAAAAGTTCTTAATGAAGGAGAAAATTGAACCAAACAATACTATTTGTGCGGCAGGATGTCTATATAAAAATGTAAACAATTTCGATGGGACAGGAACTCAATTCAAGGTGACCCAAGATGCGGAAGACCTGTTGAAGCAAGTTTTTGTTCCTAAACAAGAAAATGTCCAGAAACTGGTCTTAGCAGATTAAAGAAATAAAGGTCTCGATGATTGCTACTGAAGTAGGGATGCGAGAAGCTATTTTAAAACTTCTTACATTAATCATTTAGGGATAAATAAGGTGTCAGCACGTTGATTCCGAAATTGGTTGCTCCTGAACAAAAATGGTGTCGCCAACAAATTTGTGAAGAAATCTTGGTGGTATTAGTTTTTAAAACTGCCAAAAGACCTCAAAATTGTGACCGAAATTAATTCATGACAATGCCAGAGTCCACAAAGCTTCAGAAATCCAAGAAGTAATCCACCTTACAGTCCAAATTTGACATCGAACGGGTATTGAAAGGACGGCATTTTTTGAAGTTTTCTTTTTGGAAAGTACCACTGTATTGGAAAAACGTTAGAATTAGTGCGAAGTGAACACGTCACGTTGAAAAATATTTTTTTTTGTTGCTCACATCCTTTAGGACTTCTTTATTTAAAAAATCAATCTAACATAGGACTTTCAATAAAAAATCGTTTATTTTGCAGGATCATAAATTTCGATGCCATTGATATCGGTCATTGACAGAGTTTCCCTTTAATATCATTAACGTTATTAGTTGCATGTAAATTATCTTGTATCTACCAATTTCTTACTTAGAAACGACTATATCCGCTACTTCAACGACACGGTGGGAATAAAATTATTGTAATCCTTAAACTCCTTTTACTGAAACTTGAGTGAGAGATTGCATCACTCATCTATATATAACACATTATTTTTGTCTCACTTGGCATTTAACAACGTTGTCAAATCCCATAAAAAATACAACATTTGCAAAAGTAGAAATGTTGCAACTGATGGTTTCAAATTTAAAACAGCTTTAAAATGCATTATCAATCTCAAATTAACCCAAATGACGCCCACTTTTTTATGTGAATTTGGAAAAAATATATAAACACAAACTATGCAATAAGGTCATCATTACATCATACATTTTATTGTATGCATAATTAATTCAGTACGTTATGTACTTTTTATCCGAGAACATGAAGTTGAGACCTAGTACATTTGCAATACTTACTTGAGCAATAGCCCAGGAAATAACAATTGGTGTATTCTTGGGATCTGGCAAAAGACCTTTGGCAGTGTCGTAGATGCCGAAGAATGCGGCACGGTAGATAATGATACCCTGTACAGATACACCAAAACCACGGTACAGTCCTATAAGACCGTCACTTCTGTAGATCTTCATGATGCAATTTCCAAGACCCGTGAATTCACGATCTTTACCTACTTTGCCGACGTCGGCAGCTAATCTGTAAATAAGGAAAAGAAAATAATTACATCGAGATTTTCATTAGTAAAGGTATCCAGTTTCGATAGAGCGTCGATATTAGATTTTACCATCTAAACGAGTCAATAATTTTTTTTTGTCTATTCAACAAAGAAATTCGCAGTAGTTGTGAATTAATTACTGTGCAGGCAAAAAAAAAACGCATTTCTCTTTGCTTTTTATGTCTTAACATGGAATTTCACGGAAACTTTTGAATATTAAATATAAATCTTTTTATGATGTCAGCACTAGTTTTCATTAGTGTCTTATAGATCTATTCTTAAGGAAAAACTCGAAAAAATTTCGAGGATGAAGCTAGTTCGAAACAGGTAGTACGCCCACAGTAACTAAACATTTGTATGTGTATCATCAACGAATTGTACCGCTTTTTCTATTACGAATAATAATAATCAAGCGGTTTAATTCGTTAGGCAGGAAAGTCATAATCAATAATGGTAACAAGGGGTGGTATAGCAAACGCAAAAGGTACCGGCACACTCCGCACCATACAATGTATGTATTTAATAGATTCGGAAATTCGTTGGTTTCCATTGTCATGTCTCTTATGGTTTCAAAGGAAATCTACGAATTTCCAACCATACGCTCCAGATTTATAGTAGCTGTTGTGCAAAGTGTACCGATGTCTTTTGTGTTTGAAATAACAGGGAGAATTAATCTTTCTTTGGTTTGTCGCTATACGTTAGTTTTTATACTCCGAACATTGGAGAGGGTTACTACAGAGAGGTTTATATTTTTGACATTTACTAAGGAAAAGTACAAAGATTTAATTTTGGCGCCTAGCCTATTCTAAGTCCATCAATACAGAGTGATTTAGAGGACATTCTTCTCGGTTTAACTGATTTTTGTTCTTTTACATATAAATGGTTTCATAAGCTCCTAATCCTTAGGGTGAAATTATATTTTTAATTAATTTGAGAATCATCGGTATGCTGGGAAAGATCGAACAAACACAAAACGATCTTCATTTTCTAATTTAATATTGATTGTTTATTTACAAAGGTACAAGTAATATCTCTACTTCCTGAGTTCTTAGTTTAAAAAATGTATCATATGGTATCGGAAACAACGCTCACTTTATAGGCATGAAAAAATAAAGAGTGAAGTAGAATTAAAAAATCAATCGTTCTCGAAATTTTGCCAAAATATGATGGAGTTGAAAAATAAAGAGTATCAAATTTAATAAATCGCGTTTATAGGCTTATTAATTTAATGGTTAGTGATGTTTCAGCAACTAAAAAGCAATCTTACCAACATGCTAGTCGTAATTTCAAAACCGCCCTTTTTTTGTTTTTTTTTTTTTTTAGTAAATTGCACAGTTCCATACCTACTCATTTAAATATAAGTAATTTCTTACTTTATTAGACTTACAAACGAAATACATTTGGTCTGTGTTCTTAAACAAATAAGGAACCAGTATGCAGTATTGCAGTATATGTTACGTATTGAACTTCTTAGTACTGAAATAGACGATAAGTTTTAGTATAGTAAACATCAGACACATATTAATTGATAAATGACGCAGCAAGTACTTGCGCTTGTTTAGTTTGTTCTACTACATCAGCAATTTAAAACAGCCATTGTGGCTGCTTTACTACATTAAGTAATGGTTGCTTCGTAGCGCATTTATCATGGGATTAATAATAATAAAAAAAAGAAACATCAATGAATAAATCATTTTCGAGGTGTATACAGATTATATGATATGAAAGTTAAAAGTGTGGGGAGTATGTATATATATATAGAGAGAGAGACCACGGAACGTTAACAATTAGCAATAAATTTTCAACGAGAGTAGCGGAACGGTTTCGTCAAAAAGCTCCAGCGCTAGTGTCGTTAGATTTGCATTACATACATACAGAGATCGTTAAAAGTATAAATACGGCGATTTATTGCAGTTTTCATTTCAGGAAATTATATTCAAAACAAAAGTTGGTTATCTGCATTTGAGAATGCTTAATTTTTTTCTTTCAATTGTTTTTAAGTTATGCTTCTCCGTATAAATTTTATTCTACCATTCGATAGAGGTTTTTTTCCCCAGTAATATTTCTAATTTTTAAATCCTTTTTCATTAAAAAGGCATTATTATGCCGATTCAATTATTTTATTAATTTTTGGTACATTGCAGATAGACAAAAACGAAGCGATAAACAAACTTGAGCAAAGTAACTTTATCAATGGTTATTGTGTATGTCAATTATTTTACATACGTGCAATTTGTTGCTATTAATATTAAAAATACAGAGTTTAAGCGAACGTGAAAGAATTGAAATACTTATGATGTCGACAAAATATTCCTTTCTCTAACGTATCTACTCTTTGCCTTTCTTGAAGTAAACAGACATAATTGCAGATGGTGATTAGAAAATTCTTCTTGTTTTTTAGAGCACCATACGCAGCTTAACATTTGGGTTTGCACTCTAAAGGGCATATTTTCCTCAATGTGGGCTCTGTACTTGTAGTAATTGCGAAGTGAAATTATATTTGCTTGTGCTATGTTCTATCCACATAAAATCAATGAACGGTAATATCTGGACAACGTTTTTTGCATAGGTGAATTGGGGGATGAGGAAACACTAAATTTCCAGCCTGTTCGTCAGATTTAAACCGTTTAGATTATTGTCCTTAGGGATACGCGAAAAACAAAGTTTACATAAACAAGCTTGAAGATTCAAAAATTACCAACAAATTCCCCAATTTTACAGAATTCCCTTCAGGGTGTTACAAATCGATTGGGTCACTGTCAAAATTAGTAAGTGAGGACAATTTCAACAATTAGTTGAATTTGCTTAGTTGTTAATTTGTTTTTAATAAGATTGTGACCGATAGCTTTACTGCAAATAGTTTTGCCTACCTGGGATGTAGCTAACCTTTATTAAACACTTGTTATATTATATATATAATAATAATAATGTTAAAAAAAATTAAACATACTATGTATGACTAGTTTTACATATGTTATAGATGTTTTAATAACATACCTACAAAAAAACGCTTTTTTTTTACTGTTTGCAAAATCTCCTATTGCCTGTCGTACAAATTGTTATTTGTGTTTATTTACCTAACTATTCCTCATGAAATAAAAAAAATGCCATGCTTTTTGCGAACGAATAGAATGAAAATATTCGGAATAGATCCTTTAGATTTTTTGTTATTCGATCCAAGTATATCCTGATACCAAATCGTAGTTTACCATCTAATTTTTCTTACAGTGGCCAAATCGCAGCATTTTATGCGTAATTTTTATATTATCTGATAAGCTCTCTATACGTACCCCTCGCTATAACTAATATGTTATATTCAATCTGATTTGTAAAACTACATGTGTACTGAGTACGAAATAAAATAAGAAGAAATTGAACTGCGTTTTTCGAACGAGATTTCGACAGCGCATCTTAAAGGTCAATTTTTCGTAGGAATCTCTAAAATAGCGCGTAACACTCAATTTACCGAAATAGATTTTGTCGTATCACGTGAATGCAACAAAGATAACCGCGTACGTAGGTATGATTATGTAAAAGATCGTAAAATAGAACAAATATTTGTATTACATTTGAATTGTATTTTGAGGCAGTTTTTTAACTAAATAGACGTTATTTGCAGAGCAAAATTTTAAATTATAATAGCATAATTTTGGAAATGATTAAAAAAATGTTTGATTGTGTATGCAACAGATCCGCCTAATACGTGGCCGGGAAGTATTTCTTCTTCGGAGAGAAAAAGTTTTCGGCATTGCCTAAATTAAATATGAAGTTACCCTGAAAAATTTTTGTTTAAAAACTTAAAACGCTGTGATCAAATACTATAAATTTTTGTTTCGTTAAAGTATTCAATAAGACTAACATATATAAACATAGAATTCCTGCATAATAATAGGGAAAATAAGCAGAAGGTGTTGATTAGAGTTCGGCATAAAAAGACTTGATTTATTTAAAGCTTCACACACTAAGCTTTTCCAAGTAAGAACACAAAATTACAAATTATCTAAATAGAAATGGTTATACAAAAATTTTCTAGTCGAATTTTTTAAGCCACTTTTACAAAAAGTTCCTGCCGCAGTGTTAGTAAATATTCAACAACCCCATGTACGTTGCATGCATAACAGTTTCCACGAAGGCAAATGATGCTCACATTGAATGAATGTTCATAACATGCATAGCTTCATAGCTAATTTACTCGACGACACATTTTAGGTACAGGTTCTTTCATTAAAAAAATAAATAAATAAAATAACATGAATCGAACATAGCAACGATTTCAACAGTCTTTTTGTAGACGCTACTTGAAACAAAAAGCCAAATTTGAAGGAATACTCAATCGAATAAAATTTAAATTATCGTTTTTCATGTTTATCATCATAGTTGCTTTCACTGAAGCTCAATGTAATGTTTTTATTCTTGTCTGTTTTGAGGTGAATGGGCTTTGATCTCGAGACACAAAAACAAAATTGTCGTTTTAAAGAAACAAGAGAGTAAAAATCTCTTTTAAAATAATCATCTTAGAAATTAGGATAAATAGGCATAGAGCATATTGAAATTACCATGATTTGACGAGAAGTTTCCAAAAATGTAATGATATATAGGTGTTTTATTAAAAATAGCAGAAACTGAACAGCCTGTATACTTGAGCTAATTTTATATTGTGCAGAACTTGTCCCTGAATATTTTATATTTGAAAACTTTTTCTCCAAATTGTTCAAGCAAGGAATCATCTTCCTCTCCCATATAACATCTGTGGTTTATACTAATTTTTGTGAGGTGCGGGCCAACTGGGTATGGTTATCTTATAGCTGTTCATAATCTCAGGAGCCTCTAGTGTGCAAACTGTTCTATAGTTTCGTTATTTATCACCCGCTCGCCAGTTGATGGTTAAGTGCGAATGACGACTCGGGATTATACCTGACGCACTAAAGAAAACTTAATATTGATATTTTATATTAGCAATATAGTAAACAAGGTGATTCTATAGAATGAAGCGCCATTGTCATCAATTATTATGTTTGAACTTATAAATTAGCAACAACATAATTTTAGATGCAATAAAAACAACTATCCAATATTAAACTTCCCAAAAAAATCAAAATATGATTGCAGTATTCTTAGTACTTTTTTTGTGGTAACAATCCATTTGTGGCAATTTTGGGAAAAGCCAATATCAAACATACTTACCAATTCTTTGTATTGAAAATTAATTTGATGAAGAAATTTATACATTTATTTATTAAGAAAAAAGTGGTTAAACCGTCTCTTTTGTAGCAGTTGAAATCATATATTGTTCATTTTTAGGAATGCATGCATTAACTTTCGCGAATAGATTTTTTTCTAGATTAAATTTTTGGGTTAATTTTTTCGAATTGCAGTTGTTAGTAACACCATATTACAAACACGAATCTGTAAGTTATAAAGAACGAAAGAAAAACTAATGATAATGATATTACCAGTTACTTAAGATGTTTGCAGTTTAAAAAGTATATCTTTAAAAGATTCTTAACGAATTTAAAAATGGTATCAACACCATAACAATTAGTAACTAAAAAGTACAACACAATCCGAAAACAACATTTTCAACTTATTTCTGCATACTTAATCGGTTAAAGTGAGCATTCTTCCGAGCGAAGAAGACAAAAGATGCCAGGTATACAGGTAATATTTCATGCAAATCCACGCTATGCATTTTCGACTAACCTGGTTCTGGCGAAATCGAGTGGGTATACGAAACATAGGGATGTGGCACCAGCAGCGCCACCGGACGCCAAGTTGCCCAAGAAATACCTCCAGAATTGTGTTCTTTTGTCTACACCACTGAGAAAGACTTGCTTGTACTTGTCCTTGAAGGCGAAGTTCAAGGCTTGCGTTGGGAAGTAACGGATAACGTTGGCCAAGTTACCACGCCAATATGCGAGTACGCCTTGTTCTCTTGGAATGCGTACGAAGCAATCGATCATACCTGCGGAAAACAGTGGTAATTAATTTTCATAAATTTATAATAAATAAAATAATGAAACTATATGAATCTTATAAATTTTAATGCGTTTTCGCTATATAAAAATTGTTAAGGATCAAAAGGAATGCATTGGGGGGTTTCGCTTTATTCGAGATGACGTTTCCTTACCATTTATCACTTGTAACTTACACTGTTAGTAATGAGGAAATATGAAATCATCAATAATATTCTATGCTTCTAATTTTTCTAAACTACATCAAATATAATCTCAAAAAAAAAAATATTATGCAGGCCCACGGGGATTTTTTTGTAAATTCTGTAAATGAGGTTCCAGCACCGGATATCAATAACATTTCGGTGAAATTTGCTCTATCAATAATTATGAAATAATTTATTTGGAAAAGCACTTTTTCAATGAAATAATCTTTTTATTCAAGGTTCATTAAACAACAATTCTGGTGAAACCAACTATTTTATAAAAAGTAACATTATAAAGCATTTTCAATGGTATTAAATTTCTCCAAGTACGGTTATGTAACACATAACTTTATATATATTTGCATGAGATAAAGCTTGACAATATCTCACTTAGTCCAATTAATATTAACGTTGAAAGATAAGCAAATATGGGCTTGCAATTTTTGAAATTATTCGAGCGTTTTTAGTATTTTAAAACAGTCTACTGAATAGATTATGATATAATAAGGTCATATATAATCCCATACATTATCGTTGATCGATACTACGATATAAGTTTAACTAAAATAATTTGCACTACGTTGAAATCGAAAGTAGATCAACAACAGAATTGCGTAAACGAAAGCACTTTTAGAGCGAATTAATATAATTTGACATTGCTAATAAATCTATCCTTCAAAAAACACATGGGAATGACGTCGCGATGTGTAACTTGTCTGTTACGTAACAGCCGACGCAGACGCCAAGTAACATCATTAACATGTATTTTAAGTGTTAAGTAGGTGAAGTTCGAGTGCTATTGTTTCAAATTTATCTTTTCGATTGCGACATATCTCCAAAATGTAAAACTCTGCATTTTGCCAAATTTATTTATTTTTAAGAAATAATATCATGCATTTAATCGGTAAATAGGAAATGGACGAAAGCGTAAAACAATTTTTCAAAATTATAAACAGGGACGTCGTTAATTCTAGCATAATTTAGAAAAATTAGAATTATAGGTTAAGGTTATGCAACATTCGGGCTAGAGCGCATGACTGCCCTTGCTACACAGTTATATGGAATCAATATATTGCCCTCTTATATTAAATGAATACATAGGTACCATGGTACATGGTACTTATGTATAACATTATTTATTCAGGTGGATACCTAAATGGATCAATTTAATTGCTTTTTCTCGCTTTTGGCAAAATTTCTAATTTGGTGGTAGATCAATAGATATCTGCTACTTTTCCATTCTATACTTAATCCAAGTTTACAACCCAGAGGATTTCAGAATGTAAGTGATCACATGATGCAAAAGAATTAATGAGTACGGTCGCGCGTTCGCTAAAACGTGGCCTTTTACTTTTTAATATAATCATGTTTTACACGTCATCAACGTTGGAAGAGTAGAGGCAATTAGAGATAAATCGCTGTTAGATAATTCAAGGAATTTGGCGTATGCTGATAAAACTCAAGTCACATGTTTGAGAAATTCAGGAAAATCGTGTGCCAAAATGGATTATGTAATTGGTAACTGAATTAAATCATACAATTTTCACGCTCATGCTAATTGACTAATATCAGAATTACATACGCCAAACTTAAATTGGTCGGATTTTAACAGGCCGGCAAATTTTGACCGCAACACGCGGTAAAAAAATCAATATGTCCGTTGAGGCAAGTTAGTCGGAAGGAAAACGTGATTGTGACTCACCCTTGTAACGCTGCGCTTCTGTAATTTGTTTGGAGATGTGCTGTACTTGCAAAAGTAATTTAACTCTTTCAATAGGCGCTACGGCGGTTTTGGAAATGGCAGCGGATATTCCTCCAGCGAGGAAATCCTTCATGAAACCAACTGGATCCGCGAGAGACATTTTGGTAATTTCTTTTAGGTATGATACGTGCTTCCGTACTGATCGCGCACCAAACTGCAAGTGGGACAGGGAGTTGGTCTTAATCGACGATATGCGCGGTCATGTGGTTTGGTTCTCCCAGGCGCGCTTAGCTGCGGAAATAAACCGTACTACGTCACGGCACTCGTGTCATCGATAGGAACGGTTAGATAACCACGCGTGTGAAGTATACAGGAGTTTTGTCCTTCGCGAAAATAGGTACGCTATAATTCAATCGAGAGACAAGTTCAACGGTTGTCATTGAATCCTCCTCACCTTGCACGTTGATTCTGTCGCATTGTTTGTGCATTTCTTCAACGTGCGGCGAAAACCATAGTTTAAACAAGGAATTGCGCGGTGTTCACGCGATAAAGTAGAATTCTGCACATATTCCGACGCCAACACTTTGGGGAATGCCCAAAAAATCCCAGATTTAATATTCGTCACTGCTGTCGCGCTTAAAACAGAAAACTAATTCGAACTGTTCGAAAAAACCCTTTGCTTCCCGTGATAACAACGTATATACATGTATTTTCTCATCTTTCTAGCAATTTCAATATTAGAGGCGAAAATGTAACAGCCATCAATTAAGCTTATACAACTTTTTCACAATGCAATTTTTCTAGGTATTGGTAATAGTGTGGCAAATGCGATATGTTTGATGACAAAGTCATATTCCCGGAACGACGAAGAATATGTGAAAAACTATACATATCGTTGACCAGTAAACGCGGGAAACTAGAGAAACAAAGCAAAATTGGGTAGAAATGTATTGCAATAGGATAGAATAGTAGCATAGAGATTTATTTCTCTTGCAACAACCTTTTATAATTTATATATATAATAATTTATAAAATGAAAGGAGAGCAAACCAGGATAAGTTAAAATCAATAGTTAGGGATGTGCGCGGTATAACTCTTGCATAATAAATCGCCGTACTTTCAGGGTATCTTCAACCTATCGCCCCATTCGTTGGAATTACTCGGAACTACAAGTTATCATAACAACCGCCACTTAAGTTACCGTGTATTCAGCTTGAATATTGTTTCTAGGTTAAAATTAAATGTATTCCGGGTTTGGACCATGTCATGGTTAAAGGAAAACTCGACGTTTCGCCCACAACCATATGGGGCTTCTTCAGGAGAGGAAAAGGTGGTAGGCAACAGTTACTACGGTAACTCAACGTGTAAACCACGCCACACGCTGAGTTACCGTGGTCAACTCAGTTAGTTTCGCCTCTGTTTTACCACGGATCAAACCCGGGACATATTTAGCATTAACTGACTCTGGCCGTGGAAGCCTACATTATTATTGTTTCTAGGTGCATCTTTGTTGAAGATGCAAGTTTTGTTACTAATATTTGCTTATCTAATTTCGTTTGCTATCGTAATAAAATGTTGAAATTTAAAAAAGTTCCTTCCTTCAATATTTGTAAGAGACTATCCAATGCTAAAACAATGACTCTAGCAAACTATCTATTCAACTAATTGAATTCTTGTTTCCCTTTTTTGTTTGTTTTGGCAAAGCAAACTCCTAAAGAATTACCTCGCCAATTTTTACCATTTACCATTTCTAAAATTTTGCAGCACCACCAATTAATGGAATCAATAGCCACTTTATAACTGATGACTGAAGAAGAGCCTCAACATAATGCGAGAAACGGAATAGAATTTAATTAACATGAATATGTACTAAGGATAAGTAATGACCAATAATGCCAATAGCAAGAAACAAGAAAAATGTAAAAGAATCAAACTGAAGAAATAACTAACGAAGAAAGAAATTGAATGACAACTTTGAATTTTCAAATAGTTGGTGTTGCACAAGAATTAGTTCATTAGCTTAGATATATCACAGTACCAAGCGTTATAAATACCATCGTTTACCATGAAAACCATTTATCAAATAATGGGTAGTGCCTGAGATGATTGAATTAAGTTTAACCTTGAGCAGGTGGATCACATTATAGCTTATCAGTATTTTTTATTATTGAGCATTGCACGCGAGCTCGTTAAATGATATAATGAATGAAAATAAGGTATGTACACACCCACTTGAAAATGAAAGAGCAAACAAAAAATATAGTAACTACATACCAATGACGGTTGTTTGTCTGCTTTGATTGTATTACCATTACCATTTTTTCGGAAGGAAAACATTCAATATTCAATCTTGGCAGAAGACAAAGTTATAGATGGTTGTGTTTTCACCACTTCAAAAGCAACTAAATTTTATACAGTTTTAAACGGAAGGAAAACACGAGTATTAAATTATACAAGTTCATATCCTCAGGAAAATAGCTGTTATGAGAAGTCATCTGAGTCATCAATGAGTATATAGTAATCTCAAATTCATTTTGTGTTATATAATTTATAATTGAGATATTACGCACTTTTTTGGAATGTAGTAGATCGGAAGTAGGAAAGTAGTTCTTCTCACATCATACCCACGAGTAGCGCTACTGATAAAATTGACTTTGAATTTCCAAACAACGATTTCCGTTGCGTAGTACACCATATGCAAGAAAAATACACGAGGGAATCGAATCGCTGCCCAAGACCATCCCCCAGTCATCACCCACCGAGTTTTTGTCATCATATATGGTACACCACATTTTACTTTTCTAACAATGAATTATTCGATAAGTAATCTACTTAGTGCCACCGAGATATATTTAACAATTTGAAGGTACAATATTTTATTAATCGAACAATTTATAACTCTTGTCTGAGGATGAGTTGGGCATAGTTCGAAACCGATTATTTATTAGAGTTTTGTAAGATTTGGTTCCTTTTTTTCTCCCTTTTCCCACTCAGAATCAAGTGGCCTTAGTGTTCTTTAGAATAGTTATAGGATCCTTTTCCTTTGATTTCGCAAGTGTTAAGTGAATGGCGTGTTAAGATGTTCCACAGATGGCAACTTATTTGCATTTAATGCGTATTGCGGTTTCCAGATCTTCATGCCATAAACGAGTTTATATTTTCCTAGTTTTTATGGTTAATATTTTAAGCCTCATATCCTATCATTAAACAGAACCTGCTGAATTCTCTTCTGTAAACCACAATAAAATTTTGGGCTAATGAAAGGGATATTCGCCGCTTATCGACATTTTTATTTCCCTCGAATGTGGTCTTTATGTCCAAATTGCTTTAGGTTCGTACCCGTCATGTTAATTTGTGTAGGCATTAAAAGCTTTTAGTGTAGCTAGAGTGTCTGTGAAAACATCAATAGTTGCACCTTGTATCCCTCTCTTGAGGTTCATTTTGACTTTGCCGGGAATATACTACTTTGAAATTGTTAGATTTTTTTTTAATTTCCGACGGTTTATATACCATGCCAAAGTATTGAAGACCACCGGCTATGGTTCCTAATTATCATTTTATAGAACCGATCAATAGTGTATTGCTGCCTTTGCAAATAATTTATATTGGAATCTTCAAGGACCTTCACTTCCACGCGCTTTCTACCTTCCAAACAAACATAATACGTATAAAAGAGATCATAAGATATAAATGAGCTGCGAGTTTCATGTTTCATCTTCCATATATGTGAAATTATGTACTATTATACAAATAAAACTGTTTGATCATACTCGATTATGTAGCTTATTGTAGAGTAGAAGTTGACAAAGTGTAATCCCAATGTTAAGGTTCATTTAGTTGCGCCAAAGATTTTAATTAAGTTTATTCAATTAATTACGATTATTTAAAGAAATCAGTTAGGTTACATTAAGCTATAGTAGCACGCAGAACTACGTCGGTAAACAGCGTGGCGAAAAACATGAAAAAAAAGAACAAAGACTCGTGAAGCACCAATTCCCACACATTTCCTTCAAGCCTTACTCCTGTTGATGGTGATAATTTACGCCGCCAGTAACTGATATATATCGTACATGAATATGTGTATCTTAATAGAATAACGTTTTTGATTAATAGTATTACAGATAAACGGTCTCGTGAAAATTATCCTCATATGTAAAAATCCCGCAGGAATATGTAAAATTTACAGGAAGAAATAACTGCTAGAATGTAATATTAAATATGACTTCGGTAATATTCAATGAGAAAAAAATATATATTACCGCTGAAATCTTCAGGAAGTGTAAGAGCTACAGGGAAAGTTCCTTAATAAAATAGAATTTTAGGTAACGAACAATTGAGAAGTGGTAATTTGCAAATTGCACCTTCCATTTGGGGAAATTTGTACAAAAAAATGTTTAGGGAGGTAACAAATTTGCCTTCCTAAACATTTTTTTGTGATGTAGGGTTCAGATATTGTACCAGCGACAGCACTTTAATTTGTGTAATAATGTAAAATAATTAGCTGAGTCTAAGGATTTCCTTAAATTTGTGGAAAGACACACATTAGGAAGTTATCCTTGCTTACTTAGTATTTCCGAGATCTCCCTGGGCCATCTTGATAGTCAAGACAATATATTTTCAGATCGCATAAGATGAGATAAGACAAATTCTCTAAAGATTTAATTTACTTTGTGATATGAACCGATAGGTTTTATCTTATGCTTACGCGTAACTTCGCTAGTTAATGGAATCACTGTCGTTAAGAAGACTTTTTCTCATTGAGCCGAGTTGTGCTAAATAATTGTATGATATACGTTTTCTATTTGCCTTAGTCTATGTTTATATTCTGAGCTTTAGATAAATTTTGTTAAGTTTGCATGATGATGATGATAGCGTCGTCAAATGGAAGTCTACCATAGATAAATAAGAGCTTATATTTCTCTGTTACTATGCGATGATTAAATGTAGTATTGTGTTATCAATAGATAGCTTTTTAATTTATTCTAGTATTATCTACAGACGTTTTGTTAAGCTAATCATACGTATCAGTAAAATATCTATATTCAAGTGCATTTATAAATGCAATTTTATACAGATAGCTTATTTTTCTTACTTACGATCAGTTGTACACCGATACTCTGTATAGGTTCTTAATAACTACTACATTGGTTATTAAAATATCTTAAATTCCAAGTTAGGATTTTAATCCCAACTTGACCTTTAGGTCAAGACGTTTGTATTACTATTATCTGGCTATTACTCCCACAATATATTACTCCTATAATTTGTTATTAATAGTGTTAGATGAATGAATCTTACGTTTTAAATTATATACATTGGTTTCACGGCGTATTGCTCTAACTTCTTTGCTCTTCACCCAGTAAGGTCGTTTTTATTGACGCTAATGCTAGACATTTGCCACCGAGATTAGTATGAGTGGTGCTTCTAATAATGTGTTTATGTTTAAAAAAAAAACAGTTCAACTTTCATTAAATAGAGCACATTTCATGTTGTACGTTCGGGTTGTACCTGCAAGCCAACAAGCCTGCGAAGATCCTTAATCCGCAAACAGTCTCCATAACAACTTGTTCCTTTTAGTGCTTTAGCCCATGATGAGTTTGCATTCTCAGCATGGCTACTGTAGACTGCATTTTGTCATTTATGATTCCCCCATTAGATAATCTTCCTCATACCCCAATTAGTACCAAAAATGCAAATTGTATTTTTAATTTGTATAATGTTCATGTTTGAACATATTATTAAAAAGTGGTTGACCCAGATGCCGAAAATAGCTTATATCATTTGTTGTAGTTTTTCAATATTCGCAATAGTTCTCCAATTCTTTCGAGCGAAATACTGACTTTTTCGTCGTACCTCAAATGTATGCATCAGGTGGAGTGAGATGGGCACGAGAAATGATTCTATTGCCAAAATGTTCATTAAGTAAGGCTAATCTCCGGAAGGCTTTCTTGCGGAGACTGCAGAACATGGGCAAGAAAACGTTCCTTCATTCTATGCTACACATGTTGCGTGTTTGTCAACCTGCCCCACGGTGTACTCGCTAATCTGCCCCAGATCGCGTTTTATTGTGGAAATCACAGTGAATTGCAATATGTATATTTACTTCTGTCGTCAAAAATCAAGTTATTTGTCGCAAAATAAAGAAAACACAACAGAACTTAACGAAATCTCACTCGATACTCCTACTCTTAGTCGCTTTAGACCGACAGTTACCCCGTAAAACTAGAATTACCTACAATGCGCCAACCAACCCGTGGGCTGTCTCCTTTACGCCTACTTTTCGCAGTAGTACATTACAGGCAACCTTCTCAAACGCTTAAATATTCCTGCCGATTTGTTCCAACTTTCTCGGGAATGTATTAAGTTTAACGCTGACATAAGTCTGATGAATTTAACCATGAACATAAAAACGAACCATTTCAGATTCCATTGGGACTGGTGCTTAGTGCGTTTACTAGATTTTCGTGGGCGCCCCACCGGGGCCAACTTCATAATAACTTATAGCTAGCCGATGGCAACCGTAATTAGCGAAAGCTATTGCTTATAACGGACACTATAAATTGTAGAATCAGTCAGTACTGTGGTTTTGGGGCTGGTGATAATTAGAATCAGAAATGATTAACTCGCAATCACATGAGTGTGAGAAAAGAAACCAAGCTAGCACGACTACTCCACGTGTAAATCACGTTAATGACGAAACTGTATAGGCAGGGAGCTGTTACTGAAAATTAACATATAAATTACTCCTACTAGGTAGGTTTGCCAATAATGGTTTGCAAGAATGTGGTTAGAAAAAAGCGTAAATTTGCGTGATCCACACTTCCTCTATATTTACAAACGAAGAACGGCGGTATTGGATGTGCAGCTTAAATTTTGTATTTTGTTATAAAAACAAAACATAATCTGTAAGGTATCATAATACATAAACAGACTCATAGTGCTCGTCGGGTAATTTTTCTCATATTTAAAAAATAGGGCAATAGTGTGTACTCTGATCGTACCCAAAGACGTTTGACAACTTCGTACTACGAATAACGAGAATATTTAGCTTACAATTTCGAACGCTATTTTAATTCCTAAGAGTAACGCTCCATTTCCAATCGTATCTCGGAGATGAAAGCTAGTTACTGCAAAAATAGATTTATTCTTAAGCAAGGTGGTACATGGATTCTTTAAATTTATTCTGTTGGAGGGAAGCTAGAACGGAACAAACTAGCTTAGAAGCAAACCTGTGACGAAAAGAGGAAATCTACGTGCTTACCTGAAGTTCCGTACCCTAAACGAAGATATTAGAAATATAAGATAGAGAAGAAATATGGAACTTTGACACTCTACTGATAAATAAGGTTAATTATATAGAAATGCAGGCTTGAAATTTATAGGGATGCAATTGGATCACAAAGTTTATTATTTAACTCACCTCCGAAACCTCGGAGGACGAGAGTAGGAGGGAGGCAAAAATGTGGTGGACATATGATGTTGAGTGAGGGTTGTTCTAAATACTTTTTTTGAGATGACAAAAAAAACAAAGTCGCCCAGGTCTTTATGATTTTTTCGCAGAATTGCGATGATTTGAACTGCTGTTATAACATTACTATTATTCTGCTGATATAATTATTATTTATCACGATTATGTTTATATTAAGTTATTGTCTAGTTTCTAAGAGTTTCCTTTAGTTTAGATGTTTATCACTTTGTTCTGTGAACTTTAGTTTAGATATTTGTTGCATATTGTATTCTTTTTCATGTTCACAAACCTTTTACATGCTTTTACTAAGACGATCAAACACGCTGACGCTTATGTACCCTTATTGTAGAACGTTCACTAAAGTTTCTCTTTTCCTCTGATATGTACACTGCCGTTCAGAGAAGTTCGGTCGGTTGGTAAAAAACAAGAAAAGGTTACAGAAACAAACGAAACTAAAAACAAAATGCAATTTTATTGTATGTACAGGTAAAAAAGACAAAAATGAATAAATAAAAAGTTATTCTGGCCTAATTATAACATACTGAACATTATATTTTTTTTTCATCGAAAAAACCTCTTTTGCTGTTAATCACCGCTCGAACTATTCTAGGCATTCTTTCGATAAGTTTTGTTAAAATGGATTGTGGAATAATAATCCATTCATGTTGCAGAATATTCTGTAAATGTTCTTGTGAAGTTGAGCATATTTTTCGGATACTCCTGTCCAGTTCATCCCACAACAACTCTATAGGGTTCAAATCTGGACTTTGTGGGGGCCATGTCATTACTTTCAGAGTGTGCTGTTCTTCTTGCTCCTTTAGATAGTTCTTACACACTAACGCAGTGTGTTTTGGGTCGTTGTCATGCATGAATGTAAAGTTACGGCCTATTATACGCAATCCTGATGGCACTGCATGATTCTGGAGTATTGCAAAATAATTTTCCTTCCTCATTACACCCTGCACTCTGCATAAATCTCCCGTCCCAGCAAAGGAGAAACATCCCCACACTAACACAGAACTACGCCCTTGCTTCGACCAATCAAGATGAGAGCGGACCCACTGTAGCCGTTTTGCTCTGTTGCCCCGACGTAATAAGGGCTTTCGAATGGCAATGCGTCCATGAAGGTCCGCTTGTTGAAGTCGACGTTTTACCGTACTCGCCGAAACTTGTTCTTCACGGCCGCGATTGACTTCGGCTGCTATTTGTGGCGCTGTTAATTTTCTATTGCATTTGCTTAATAATACAATTCTCAAATCTTCAGCTTTTGTTGTTTTCCTAGATGCTCCAGGACGAACACGATTTTCTATAGTTCCAGTTGTCCGATATCGCTTTATGATGTCATTTACTGTTGAACTTCTCATATTCATTTTTTCAGCAATTTGTCGCCCCGAATATCCTTCTTCAAACAGCGTAAAAATGGGTGAACGTTTTTCTACACTGGTAGGCTTCTCACGTGCCATTTTGAAGTAATTTTTTTAAAACTTTCGCGCAAAAACGACAGATGCACACCAACACACGTTTAACAGCAAAATGAAGCAAATTTATATCTTTACGCCTGTGATAAATAAACAAGAATGATGCTGCGGTATATTTCCTAAATGTATTGTTCGTTAATAATCCCCAAATGACCCGTTTCAAAAGATCGGTACTTCCGAGAAATTCTTGGAATGATGATAAAAGGGACTTTATTGTGGTTGTCGCAATATTTCTACTTTACATAATAATTTATGGCTTTAATCCCTTAGAAAAGAGTGTATGCTTAATATTTTTCTAATTTTATGTATTAATAATTGTGTACAGTGTGATATAATAGATTTTTATTGCATGACCGAACTTCACTGAACGGTAGTGTACAACAGGGCCCTTGATTATATGTACCCCCGACGAGAAGACATTTGTCCATTCCTGTTGTTAACATCATCCATGTAACACCACTTCCACATAGTGTTGATTGAATCAAAGACTGTCTTAAGATTAAGAGAATCCACAACCACGTCTTTTGTTAAATTCGGTATTCAACAAATGTAATAATAAGCAAACGTGTACGTTTTCTTAAAACAGTAATTGAATGTTGTGAACTAGCGGATCCATAATACTACCCTGATTGGAAGCAAGTGTAATTTACCTTTGCTTCTGTGAAGTGGAAATGTTCAAATCATGAATCTGCATAAAATTCGTATTAACTTCGGCGAACCTGCATTGTTTTGCCCCGAGAAATCTTTTCGAACCAACCTTCACATAATCCCAAATGCCATTTAAATTTGTTGACTCCCCTCAACATCCGGGAGGTGCAAAGGGGAATCTCTTTCCGGTCAGCTGTGTATTCCTATAAATTTCTACCCTATATTTCGAATCGTTCAAAGCTTAGTTTGAAGGCCCGAAATTTTAGGTATAATTATACTGCACTACACAAAAAGAGTATTTGCAATAATTTGATTTATTACGAGTAATACACAAACAATGATTACGCGTAATAAATCAAATTATTGCAAATACTCTTTTTGTGTAGTGCAGTATTGTAGAATTGTTATAGTAAGAAGCCGTCATCACTTGTAAAAACGTTCTAACAAACCAAGGTCAGAAAAGCCGCAATGCATTCTGATTGATAGCGGTTAGAGACACAATTTGTGTGGTCGCCTGTAATATTTTCTATTTTCTCGATTTCTAACATTCTGCAGCAAATACATCGAGTAGTATCACTTTGTAACTTTCTATTTCAATAAATACATCCTCAAAGGTAAGATAATTATGCCGCGAATACAATTTTTAAAGACTTTTCTAATACTTCAAAATCTATTTTGTGTACACATGAAATATTTTATTACTAAAAAGAAACATTTGACATACATACATAGGCACTTATCGCGGTACGATGTCTAAGTACCATTTGTTCATCCTACTTGCTGTACACGTTTGCATTTTACAAATCAATGAGCGACAAATAAAATGTCAGTGGACTTCCATTCCTATGTGCGTCTGCACGAGACGGACTAATGTCTAATGACATCAGTCTGGGGTCAAAGATTGTAACAAAATTAACGCATGGCGTATGCATTACGTATTTACTTTCGAAGGTAAAATTAAAAAAACACGGGATCTTTATAAAAAGAATTACATTTTCTGAAAAAAAAAAAATTGCAGTATATCATTTGGTACTCTGCTGCAGTATGTCATGGTCATGTCAAATCTAAGTTAGCGTATAACGTATGTATGTATACGTAGATATGTTATTTATAACATTATCAAACGAATAAAAAAATATCGACGTATTGTAATCTATGTAATGTTGTAATCGCGATTTGGTTTTATCAGTTTTTCAACATAATTTCTCTAGGAAGATTGGATATCAAGCTACATGTTCTGTACAGTTGGCAACGCAATTATCACATCGACATATTGAAAAATGAACATTTTATGGTTCCGCTGAAACTCGCAACTGGTTATTAATGAAGCAGCAGATTTATAACTAGAGTGGGGCACTTTTGTCTGAATGCCAGGACAGTACTAAGTTTCATATATGCGTACATATTATATTACTATATTCCTCATTAGGGTTTAACGCAAGTACATATCGGGAAAGAGTGTTAATTTATTTATTCAAATATAACCCACTTACCTTATCTATGTAGCACAAATAGAATAAAATTGCTGAAAACTTTGAAGCATTAGGTATGATTCCAGTTTTGTCTCGTTGAACTGCGTTCGTGATGAAAAAATGTTCTTGTATTTGACCATTCCACATCTACCGATGTAAGACACGCATAATTAAAATAATCTTTATAATCAGATGCACCATCACCAATTTGTATTAATCTGGTAGAATCAGAATTTGTGTTCGAAGTTTTCCACAACACACATACTCTTTATATCACTTGCAGCACATAGCAATGCGTGTACATCGTTCACAATTTGCACTGACTCCACAAATAACAACGCACTATTTTAACATTTTTCTGTCGCGTCAAATAAACCGGCATAATTCTCGTAAATAATTGTGACATCTATTTCAACGGAAGTATCTTGAAATCTTGTTTGGCTTTACTTAATAACTGCAGCTTCGTCCGGATTGAATTGTAAAACCATTTATTTGTTCGAAATATTTTGAATAATAAAAAGCTGCCTTCAACCATGATCCCTAACGTGAATTTTTGCTATGGCGACGACTGCAAAAGATACAAGTTTGCTGTTTCAAATTTTTGTATTTTTGTATACTTCTCTTCATGTATTTCTCCAGCGTTCCGTGCACCTATTTAGCGGCCGCGGTGCATAATGACGTAACAGAGGACCGCGCACGATGATTCGACTTCCTCGTATATTTATTTATGGATATTGTGTAGATTGTAATGTACTGCAACGGAAATAGACGAGGAAGTCGAATTGTCGCGCATGGCCCTCCGTTACGTCATCAGTCACCGCTGCTGCTATTTAGCTCAATTTATGAGATAATTTGATTTCTGCGAAATGCCATTGTTTCTTTTAACGGCCGATTTCTTAAACTATTTACATTATTCTTTAAGCACCTGATTTTTTGTAATATGCATTGCCCTCTATCTAAATATTTTTGGTATATTAATCATGAAATTGTGGAGATAACTCTTTTGTTAAAATGCTTAAAGTTCTGCAACAAAATACTATAAACTTTCCACAAAAGCTTCCATTATATTCTGGAAAAACATACAAGGTCTTCTATTGAAAAAAAAAATTAATAACTGATCAAACTCGACAACTATTTCGCTTGCCATCTTGTGGAATTTGGCAGTAAACAAAACATTTTTGCTTATACTGCTGGAAACTGCAAGAAACAATCGAAAATTGAATCACCCCAAAACAAATTTGGCATCGTGTGTAGCCAAAACTGAACGGACTGTATATTTGTGCATGCTTTTATGTTGTGCAGAACTTGTCTTCCAATGCAAACTCTTTCTTTAAAGTACTCACGGAGGGAACGGCCCACGTACTAGATGGACGTTAGGGCACATATGTATATATGGATAGGTCTAGGACTTTTATATTCATTGTAATCAAGGGGGACGTCGAAATTGCACTTATAGTTGGGTCGAAGATTAAAGTATAGATAGCCATTTTTAAGAAATTCAGTAAAAATTGGTTAAAATCATAAAAGCCGCGATTACTATTTTAATTTAACTCGCTTTATCTACTTATACGAAAAATAGTGACATAAAAATTAGTAATTTTTATTTTTTATTCATGTTATATTTGTGTCAGAAAATACAACGTTTATGTTTCAATCTATCCAAATTATATACCTATATAACAAATTAGGAAAAATTAAGATATTTTTATAATAAATCATATACCCATTAAGAAGCAGCAATGTAAAAAATGCATTTATGCGTTTCCCGTTTTAACCCAACCAAATTTTCTTTTTAGTTATGGCATTGAAATTTGGCAGATTTACTAAATTCCATTGCATCAATATCATTTCAATATCAATTCTGAGTAGAAAAACTTAGGTCAACGGGTGTCACTCTTTTAGAGTTTATCAAATATTCTTAGCCGCAGAGAATACATGTTTGTCCATTTGTACGATCGTCAAAGTGAATGATTGTGCAATAAAGCGCAGCACTATCGGTGAGTGTAACGTACTTGCCTGAAAATACTTTTGATATCGTTATCAAATTACTCTAAATTGTAATACCCATTGTACTCGGAAAGTGAGATTGTTACATGTTTATAGTATTTTATCTAGAAGTTTGATAAGTGTCTGGATCTGGACTAGATTTCTGCGTGTACAACACATTTCACATGAACTTTAATCGGGGGACGTTATTTCGTTATTGGTGTAATCTTCCATGCCCGTTCTTATTTATCAATCTGCAACGATCGAATGAGTCAACTTTTCGACGTGATTCTATGCGGGCTCATCATCTATTGATATGGCATTTCCTGAAAGTATTATATTATTTGAACCTGTTCAAGGTCTAATAGTAACTTGTTCTAGCTTAGTCTGATGAAAACGCTCTCATTTGCAAGAATTTTCGAATAGACTAAACAGAATACCGCAACCTGAACCGCTGCAATGGTGACTCTGTCTAACTCGCAGCCTGTGCATTTGCTAGTAGAGACAAGGACTCTGGCAAGGGGCATACCAGAGAGATGCGAAATCCCCATACCAAGTATAGTATTAAACGGAATCCCCAAGGCGTACATCATTGTGAAAAACTACGAGATAGTGGTATGGATTAGAAAACAGTTGAATCAGGGGAAAGCTACGCTAAATGGTGTCGTCTTTTTCACGGACAGATCTAAAACCCAATTTCGAACGGGTGCAGGAATATATGGAGCGCGCGGATTGAAAGGGGGCATTCCTGCCAGTCTCGGGAAGCTCGCAAGCATGTTTCAAGCAAAAATGTATGCGATCACTTTATGTGCTCGGAAACTGTTAGAAATCTTTTTTTATTTTTTAGTCAGTTACTGAATATACTCAGGAGGAAAAAATATACTACAGCTGGTATGGACACTTTCGCATATCAACATTGCCGGCAACGAAAAGGCAGACCGACTATCAAAGAGCGGCAGTACACTCCCGTTAACCAGCCCTGAGCTGTCTTCTGGGATTCTTCTAGAGATGTCTAAGGCGAAGAATAAAACACAGCTACATCTGTGATATAAAAACATTGAGAAACAGAGAAGAATAGGGAAACGTGTATTTCAAGGCTTTTCCGTTAGGACCGGGTGTACAAGAGGAAATTCTTCTACACCGCGATGCAGTTATATATATTTTCGTATCGTCTTGCTCCGTTGAGGGCCCGAAATATTAAACGATAGATCTTTCACCGAGCTCTTATTAGCTATTACCATTACGTGATGTATTAATTCTTGTGCAAAAAGTTGCGAGCGCGAAATTAGGTAGATTTATTACCATTATTTACCAGGGCACCGTGGTAAATTGCAAACTGTGACGAGTTATGGTTATATTTGCGGACGTCATTTTACATGTTTATATTGTTGAGGGTGGAAGTAGTGCGCAATAAAGCCTATTTAAAACTTTTAATAATCGCTAGTATTAGCGCTTACATAATACATTAATTTCACCTAATCTAATCCTGAGATACAAATTAAATACTGGTTTAGTACTTATACGAATATCTTTTAATTAAAATTTACTTGTGAATATAGGACGCTTCATTAATAATTGTCCATATGTAGTACATTCTACATTCTACGCCACTGTCGTAATCGTCATAATACATGTTTTTCTTGATTCCTCATTATTTTTTAAGTAAATATTGTTCTCTTGTCTCATTGCGATAGTCAGTAGTTTTCCTAAATAATTTACTTTTATTGTTTACATGCATCTCACATGAGTTCTTTGGTTTAATTTCATTTAAAAAAATTTAAGATTTTTATTTATTTAATTATTTTTTTATTTATTAAATTTAAGAATTGAAAAGATCAACTTAACACATTGAGAAATTATCATTAAAACAATTGCTTATTATGCTCGGGTATTAATAAAGGTGAAGTGGGTTGATATGTTATAGTTAATTTTCACTGAAAGGTGTAAGATTAGTTACTGTTACCTTTTTGTGAAAATGCCACGTCGTAATGCAAATATAGAAGATACAGAAAGGACGACAACCTCATTACAGGACCTTTAAAAATATTTAGTGATTAGCGGAAACTGGTCAATTCCATCCAACGAGATGTAGAACGTCCAAAAAGAATTACAATAGATCAGGAGGACGCTTATCAAGAATAACTGGAATAAGCTATACTTCAGTTTTCAGAATACTAAAAAAAGCAAACTTAAAACCTTACTATTTCACTCCAGTGCAAAACTTGCCCCAATATCTCTCTCGACGAACGGAATTTATACACTTGTACACAAATGCAAACAACAATTATGTTAACAACATTCTTTTTAGTGATGAAGACATTTTCACAAGCAGAGACGTTTTTAATTGAAGAAATTGACACTATTAGGATATCCACATCTCATCAGAGAAGCATACTTTTAGAATGAATTTAGAATAAATGTTTGGCGTGGACTTTTTAGAGGTAATGTAATGTAAGGTCCCTTTAAATTACCTGTAAATCTAAACGGTAATGCATATTTACAATATCTGCAAACTACACTTTTTCATGAGATGGAATAATTGCCATTAAACCAAAAAAGAAACATGTGGTTTATGCAAGCTAGTGCCCCTCCACATTTTCCCACAGTAGTGCGAAATTAAAATAATGCATTTCCTCACTGATGGATAGGACGACGAAAGACCTGCCCGATTTGAACCCTGAAGGTTTTTATTATTTTTAAGTGGCAATAAAGCTGATTGTAACTCTTTGTCTTCGCATACTTATGCATTGTAAACTACGCCTATTGCATATCGCAACTTAAGAAAAATTAAAAAAAAAGGTTACTATAGGGAGTAGCTACATTTACTGATAGAGGAATTATGCAGGATGAAATTTAAAGTTACATTTCAGTTTTTTTAGTAATACTGAATAAAGCTGAATGAATAAAATGAAAATTTTTAAAAGATATCTCCCTTAATAAATTGATGTAGTACTCACACCAATAACGAATGACCAACTTAAATTAAATTGCCGATTTTAGAATGGTCTTCCTATTCCTAGTTATTAAATAAATAAATAAATATGTATGCGCAGTTTTTTTTTTTTTTTGTAAACGAAGATATTAAAATGCAGCCTCAGAATTATTTGAAGAAGTCTAAATTTAGGATCGTAAAGTATTGCCTAAAAAGGACATCGCAAGAGGGGAACTAAACGACACTAGTAATATTATGGCTAATTCTACAAACATCAGAAGAACTGCTACTCCTGACTTTGCATTTCTATGTAATTAGTAGTTTTTAAATGTAATGAGAATTGAGTGCATAAATCAGCTGCTTGTAAAGTTGCATCAAGAGTTTCCCATGCAATTGCATCTTTGAACCCACAGTATATTCGATTTAGATGTTTGGAAACGCAGATATTCAGTTCTGGCAAATGGTGTCCGATTAATAAATAATAAATATACACACATTGTGGCTGGAGTTGCGTTACATAACATCGTATGTGACGCAGGCGAAAATGTACCTTCCATCATCGAAACAACTATTAATTGACCAAGCATAATCTTATAATTCATTATTTTAGTAACGTGACAAATTGACACTTGAAAACACTATTTCTTAACAAAATGAATGAACATTTTTGTTTTAATGCGTTTGCTAAATTGCAAATAAAAGTCGTTTTCTTGTTAGTTTCTGCTACTGTACGAGTGAATAAGTCTGCTCATAACGTGCTTTGGGCGCGTTTAGACGCCATTTGCAGCCCTATCGTCTGTCTGCATACCGAGCTGCAAGAGAAGTTATCAGTGATATTGCTCCATGACAATGCAAGGCCGCATGTTTTTGTACAAACACAAGGTTTGGACAGGTCCTTTGGATGGGAACAAATGGTTTTTAATTACAGTTCGGGCCTTGCACCTAATGATTTTCACTTGTTTTAGTACTTAAAGGAGTTCCTTGGTGGTCAGCGGTTCGACGATGACGAAGAAATGAATTGGAAAGAAGTGGATTGGGCTTCTTCAGAGGCGACAGACTTCTTTGTTTGTTGAATGGTATGACAAATGTTTGAACAAAAGAAAAAGCAGATGAAAGTATGTAAAATATGGAAATTTATATATTCTAATGATATTTGTGGTATTTTTCTTCTTATTCACAAACGGACTTTATTTAAAAAATTTCAATTTTTGTGTTTTTATATGCCTTCCCACATTGTCGATTGAATTCACTTCCACACAAGATATTTCTTTCCAAAGCATTCCATCTTAAATTGAATTATCCCTTTTTGATTTACTAAACCGATTATTAATTTTACTTCCTCTATTATGAAATTTGCAGCCCCATTTTTGTAACATTTCTCTAATAATGTCGTTAACTATTTTTTAACGCATAACATAATAGATATATATTGTTTTCAATGCAATTCAATTCTTTATACATATTTTTATGAAAAATTTATGATTGCGAACAACACAAGCGATTTGGACAACATACATCTTCTCCCGTTTAACTCAATTAGTTCAGAGGGTGGACTGAAATACTTGTTGACCCAGTTCATGGTTCAAGTTTAGGGTTCAGCGGAACTTACGCTTAAACCAATACTGAAAAACCGGTCATTAGTGCCTTTGAGATAAAACCAATGAATATAATAAAGACGAAATACTTGGCACTGAAATCGATCGACGACTGGTCCGTAAATGTGAATGGTGCGTTAGTATTGGTGTCAGCATGGTGGTGAGCATGCCGGTGTTGTTGTCGGTAAACGTGAGAACCCCCTATCGTGGTTTGAGTAGTGTCGATTGTAGGGTGCCCTCTTCGTGGTTTACTAGCGCGTATTGCCAACCACCATGTGTTGATTAGCACTGTTTATTCTGTGGTTGTCTTCCTTATCTCAGTGATTTTCTTTAGTGTACCATTACGGTTCAACAGAACAAGATCGCGGAGAGCAAAAGACAACACCAGCCTTTACAAAACTTCTGAGGTAACAGGAGAAGTGAGCACGTGGCTCTTCTCCTCCTAAATGCCTAACATGAAGACCCTGTGATATCTTTCCGCACGGTTATTGCAGAGATGAGAAATTGTATCTACTTTGCCTTCTAGACCTTATCCACCCCTTTTTAAAACCCTGGCTACGCCTATGGTGTGCAAACAGCAAGTACAATAGAGTAACAAACTCCAAAATCAGGAAGACAATACTTTAGTCCTAACCAGTCATCCTATACGTGCAATGTATGCATCTATTATAAATCATATTTCCTCTGTAGAAAATTTCTATTTGCTCGTGAATTGCACCATATATTTGGATATCACAGCATTAACTGGTTGTTTATCTCTCTAAAATCGCTGTTACAAGCTTGATTAGTTTAAAACTGCAACTCATTTAAAAAGAATTATTATTAAACGTTTATTATTACATTAGCTAATTGTAATTGTAAATTAACCATAAAACAAAAAAAAACTTAAAACTTAAAAAGTTAAAAAAACCGTAAATATGTAAAACAAGCTGTCTGCTAAATATATACAAGTCAATTTTCGAAGAAAAGAAAATTAATTAAGGGTACTTTGCATTTGGTAGCATTTTTACATCGTTATTTGAAAATCAAGAAAATATGAAAATCTTTCATCCGTAATGCCTGTAAATGCCCCATTAGCCGTTTGCTGTATTTATTCTAAAACAACTTATATCACATATCAATTGTTAGTAACATTTATTTTATTGGGTATCGATCAAAGAAAAATAAAAGGAAAAAGTATTTCAGGTTTAAAGCAGACTTGGACTGGACGCGTTATAAAGTTGAAATTTAAGATAAAAATAGACATTAAATATATAAAAAACGAAATATCTAGATAAATCGGAATATGTGCATCACAATAAATTAAAAATAATGTAAATGCTGAAATACATATATTTTAGAACAAAAGAGACTAATTAGGCCAATATTAATTCGTAATCAGGGAACGTGAAATGTGAATACACATATTTATTTATTAACAACATCGCATCCAACATTGCTTTAGAATCTAAACTATCATCATGGTAGATCAAAATAGTTTGTTAAACACAAGTTTCCTCAAAATATTTTTTTTATGTGTAACTGTATATTACGTAATTTGAATCTGCCTGACTAATTAAATGGAATAGCACGACATGTGCGCCCAAAGTCCTCTTTTTGTCTTATTTTATTTTTATTTTGATACTGTCTGCATACTATTATTTCTAAATTGAATACTGGTTTATTACTTACTTACTGTTTCAACGAAACCATTGCTTAATCCTTAAAATAGAAAATTTCGTTACATATAATATTTGGCAATGAAATCAGTTTAAAGCTCGTGCAAATATTTGCACCTTGTAACGCACATTGGCAGTTTACTACAATTATGTACAGCATTTTGCGATGATCTAATTGTGAAAAAAGTAATATGGTAAATGTCGGTTTAAATCTTCTTTTACTGCCATTTTTTTTCCAATTATTTTGCTTAAAACTTACCTTTGTAGTTAAATAAAAATTATTATTAAAAGAAAAAAAAAGGCGATGAATCAACATCGTGTCAAATTAGAAAGAAACTCTCGGCTAGTTATATCCTTACTCTGAGCCAACGAGCCACTGATGTAGGTTGCTATAATCAGTACTACGAGGAGGAAACACATCATCTGATTTATATGAAAGGTACTTCAAAAACTTTTTTTTTACTCCTTTAAGTTATAATTGATGATGATGATGATGTAGATAAGTGAGGTAAAGACACAGCCTTTAACGCAGAAACGTTAGAAAAAATTCGAAATAAAAAATCAAAATTATTCAGAAGCTGAAGAAGAACCGTTAGCTTCTGTATGTGAGAAGAACGACTACTGTGTATCAAAGATCTTTGAATTAGTTCAATCTACGGAGAGACTATAGCATTGGAGGCTGTGTAGTCAAATATCTTTGGCTGAAACTGGCCACTTAAATGTTGCTAAGGAAGCTCCAATTATTTATTGCTGTGATGTTTCTTTGTAGATTTAGGAAATCGGATGTTGAAGTAATTTTGGCAGAAATTTTAAAATCGTCTGCGTAAGCGAAGACCAAAAAAAAAGCCAAAAAATCATTTACGTTAAAAAGAAATGGAAAAATGTAGGACGTGAAAAATTTTCTATTCCCATAAATCTTTTGAAAACGAAATTGAACATTGTTGAAAAAACACAATCCACAGTTAAACGAAGCTAAGTCTATGTTTAATTTAACCCGTAATCGCCATAGCCTGGCAAGCAAGACAAATCCTAACACGGAATAGTTAGTCTTTATAAATTAATTATTTATATTTATTCTTAAAATAAAAACGTAGGCTTCCACGGCCAGAGTCAGTTGAAACTAAACGTGTTCCGGGTTTGAACCGTGTCATGTCGTTGGTTAAAATAAAACTCGACGTTTCACCCACAATCGTATGGAGCTTCTTCAGGAGAGTGATCGCAACAGTTGGCACGGCAACTCAACGTGTGAACCAACTGCGGTTGGTTTTCGCCTCTGGCATGGTTCACATGCTGAGTTACCGTGATCAACTGCTTACCGCTCAGTTAATTTCGCCTCTGGCGTGGTTCACACGTTGAGTTACCGTGCTAGCTGTTGCCATCGCTGTCCTGAAGAAGCCCCATACGATTGTGGGCGAAACGTCGAGTTTTATTGTAGCTAACGACATGACACGGTTCATATTTATTCTTTTTCGTGCCGTTAAATTTGTCCAATGCAATAGTTTAAATAGAATATAATTTAACATGGAATATTCCTGCACAAAAATTTGTAATTGATTTGTTCTTTCCACTACAGAAAGGATTTACTTATCTACATTTAATAAGAACACCGTAAACTTTTCTGTCAACATGTTCAAACATCTTTACCGCTATTAAGTGAACTTTTCTCTTGCTGCGCTGTACCAGGAAGGAAGTTCGGCGGTTTAACATGTCCAAGTTTTTTAAAGTGTAAATGAATGTTGGACACATTTCCCTGATAGGCAAATCGTGATACTTATGATTAAGGATATCAGTAAGTTTTGTTTGATTTCTACATACACTTCCGTATTCGATTATCATAAAAATTTCTACGCTTGAGGTCTTTTAAAGGACTTTCGACTTCCACCTTGCAAATAAACTATTTGTTCATTTAAGACAAAGGTAAGTGTTTCTCAAAGTGGACGCTAGTGCTCTCTATGGGGCGTTTTGAAATGTCAAAGTGCCGTTGAAACGAAAAGACGCGTTTGGAAGGGCGACCATTTTGGGGGCGATAAGGGAGCAGCGGGCGATTGAGGCTTTATGCTGTTGTTTTTTTCTTGTTTTTAATCGATAAGATTTAAATTCTTGTTAAATTATAAATAAATTATTTAGTTACTGCACAGTGTGCGGATTTATTTCTATTCGAAACATTTAAAAATATTCTTATGTGAGATGTTACTTGTTAATTAAGGGCAGTATAAAACCAGTGGAATTTTTTTTTAATATATGGGTTGAAATGTAATGGAAAGAACTACAGCTAGATTTAATCGGTCAAAATTCTTCTTACATCCTCAGAAGCGGGCTTATTGCCCTTTACTATCTGTATTAGCACAGATACTTCTGAAATCGCTAAAAATACTGCACAAAACATCTACTAAACAAATATATTTAATACCGATAAATATTGAATTTGTGTGAGAGTACTATTAAAGTTTAAAATATGATTTTAATTTCTATCTGAAAGCGTTCTATGGACTTGGGGTGCGTTGAAAATAGTGTGACACCTAAAGTACCCCTATATATGGATTGGGGGGAAGTTAGTCAGTTGCTCGGTACGGTGGGCCGGGGAAGTTTGAAAACCGCTGATATAGGTCATTGATATCAGCTCATCAGGGAGATCTCAAAAATTTACAGTTTGTTACAGTTACAGTTTGTTACAATTTGTTTCATTAAAAGAAATTACCTGTATATTCAAATTTTGTTTAGAAAGCATATCTTTTAGATTAAAAATTGACCTCTACAATAACATTAAGACTAATTTTATTTTATAAGTAGTTACCATATTGTATATTAATAACAACATTGGATGCTAATCGACTGAATCGTTGGCTCGTGAATAATAGAAGAATATTCGATATTAATGATTGGCGTCGGTATATTTTAATACCCACATGTCTCTGCCACAAGGGCAATGGCGATTCCGAAGGGCATGGCAAGTCTCTTCGATGATTTGCGGCGTGTTGATCATTAAAAATAGAATCTGTGTTAGTTTCGATGTCCTCGACCTGCTGCTTGCATAGTTTGTAAATAAAATCAAAATTAGAATTTTTGACTTGCTTAATGGCACCTAGCTATAACGTTCATATAATATATATGTAATTTAACAATGTCACTTTTAGTACGTCTAAAAATAATTCTTTTAAAAGGCATAGACACTTGCTATCTCTACCAAGGTAAAAATTATAATCAAAGCTTCGTGTAATTGTATATAAACTATTTATTTTTCAATGTTAAATTATTTGGCTTCGAAGCAACGTATCAGATAATACGCTATTTAGAAACAAAAGGCTTAGTAATTTCAATGTTTATCAGGTATTAAAAGATTTTTTGAAAGAATTTTTTATCGAATAATTATTACTAATAAATCTATATTAGAGTTATCGGTACATTCTCAAATAATAATTTTGTGATTAGCGATTCTTATGTAATCCCAATGCCATTAACTGCTATAGTATAGTAAAATTCATGGTGTCCTGCATATTTAATAACTCCAATATTCAATACGCATGTAATTTTCATGAGTAATATTTAATGATCATGTACTAAGCATATTAATGGTGTTCATTACAATTTAATTTTCTTTCTGCTGTGCCGGAATTATAATGATTATAATATTACTCGTTGTCAATGAATTTTAAAAATGTTACTGGAATATTATATACTGTTTCTAGATAAATTCTTCAAATGTTTTTCCAAGTTAAAAATGATCAAAAAAATCTTTTTTTACTTGAACATTTTTACTACATTTGAAAACTCCCTTAAAAGACAAACTAAAATTTTCATCACTTATCTTTGTAAGTAAATTTGAAACATTATTACCAGTAACGTTATTAACTTACCATGTTTTTAGAGTGTACTATCATTTGTTCTAATAATGTAATAAGTCTAAGAACTGTCTGAAAGGTGGCTTGGGGAACAGTACCCAGTTTTGGTGCTTCCGAAACGGTAAGCATGTATTTACAATGCCTGGCTCGTCGTTTCGGAGGGAAATGATATGAACCGGGAGGTGATTAGGTAGAGAAAAACACGCTCGGAGCCACGCTGATGACGGAGGGTAAGCAGAAACATGTCCGTGACTAGTGTTTTTTTCTTTCCTCGCGTTGCTCCTGCCATGAGTGATTCTCTCAATACTATAATACTACAATAATCATTTAGCTTAATATATTTCAAGCAAATTTATTATGTTTAATCTTTCTTCTCAATCAATGCATTAAGTAACTCGTTTGTTAATTACTATCAAGTCCCCTCCATTGTCTTTGCGTAAACCAGCAATGGACGACCGCAGAAAGCGCAGCGTTTTTTTTTCTGTGTTGGGATTATTTGCATATCTATTGTGCAACAATATTGCTGAAGATATTGTAAAATCATTTAGCTCACGATGGATCGGAACAAGTATCCTGCAATATTAACCACAGGGTGTCTTTTTGGGATTGTGCAATAATCAATTTCTGCATCTGGTTCGCTCAATACGTTGCTTGACCTTTTAATATCATTTACAAGCTATTAATGTTTTTTGTGGAATACGAACTATTGCACAATAATATTGAAAGTCTATCACCCGGCTTAAGTAAACGCACATTTGTTGCAAAGCATTAGAATCAAATAAACATCTATTCCTTAAAAAAAGCGTTCTATGTGGTCGTCTATTCTTGGCTTTAGTCTCAATTGTGGCTCCTTTGAACCCTTTGAAAGCAATATAAATTGATTGTTTTCGCGGATGCAAATACTAAAAGAAATCAAATTTCTTTTTAATTTATCCAATCCCCCTTCTAACTTCTACCACTGAATGGGTTATTTGTACAACAAGATCCAGTCATCTTTAGGAAAAGATAAATGATAACAGCACGTATATTACTATTTACTAATCATATGAAGAACATTTATGCAAAATTTTTGAGACTCGTTTCGCTAGGCAACACAGTATACTAATGATAGAAATGGAAGAGGGTCCTTTTTCGACCAAGTTCCATTGGCTCTGATCAAACACGACTTACATACAAACAATATCATAACGGAAGTCGTCGTCGGCCATATTTAGTGTTTACTATAACCTGTCAACAGTGTTTTGCATGAAGTGTTGAAATAATTTCTATCTATTCGTTTATTAATGTAGTAAATACTTTACGCACATAATATTTAATTTTTTTTTCTTATTTTCAAAAGTAAAGTAACACGTAAAACGTCAGCAAATTCATATTGAGGTTATAGAAGGTAAGCGCGTTATAGAGTCAAATTAGCCGCCATATTCTATTCGTTTTGTTGGGAATAGTCGTATTATGGTCATATTTCATTATATTGTATGCGTGTGAACCGTTCTGGTTCCGCTACTCTTCCTGTTTTTAAGACATAGTATAGGTTAAAATTATTTGCACTCAAATTTAAAACAATTATGTAAATAAATATAGATAAGGGCATCACCACTGATTAAAATCGAAGACCATTAGTTCCTAACAACATTTTACAAAAAATGTAACTTAAAAAAGTTCCATCTCCAAATGTTTCAGAAAGTAATAGTAGTTGAGGCGTCTGTCCTAGGGGGAATTACCTTACAAGTAACCATTTTTTAACAAACATATTTCATTGTTATTGACCGTCGTTTTACTATTGAAAAAAACAGTTACTGAAATAAAATTTAGGAATCTCTCCACTATTATGTAAATACACTTTTATAATGTTTAAACAGAACAAGTAGATTGTTGCCATTAATAATTTGAAATTATGTTAAACCGAGCCTGCGAGTACCACAATATATTCTTTTGTGAAGGAATTTCATATATGCTTATACTATTTATTTAACTTTTTTAACAAGGTGTATTTTATCACGAAAAACATGTACGTCTTCTTATCAAACAAGAGTTTGATGTGCAGAAGGATGAACAAAAATAATTTTGTATATTATCACCAATAAATTTGCGCCTTATAAGCAGCTTACTTAGAATGCTGCCTTACTTTACTTGTTTTATAGGTTGCATATCTATCTTATTTTGGTGCTGACTGCCGACAGTACCAGCTTCAAATTGTCTGCGCATTCCAGCCAGTTTTTGTATCGAATCAATGTGAATGCTTGGAACGGAGTTTAAACAAGATAGACATCCATTGCTAATTCGCAGAATGTTGGAGGTTGTTCGTAATTTACATAAATGGCAGCAAAAATGCAGCTTGGTACTCGATATTTCCTAGACAAACTCCCAAGGTTCATGTTCATATTGAAAATACTAATTAAATCAGTCTTAACGTTGGAAAAACCCCCCTTAAAATTTGTGTCTATTGGAAGTCACTGCTTAGATAGGCTAAACCAGACTTAATTTGAATTCGTCTATTCCTTCTACCGACATTGTAACGTGGTCACATAAATAAGGAAGATTCGCAAATTGCGGTTCCTGATCCGACTGGGAAATGCGCAAGTTTCTTTATCTATTACTTGCAAGGCTTCGATTAACCGTAATTAGGACCTTTGTAATTCTGTGATTGCATTCGTTATTATTTGGTAGTTACTGAAAATACTCTGTAAATCAATTTCAACTTGACAGTGTTCAAATTTCAACTTTAATGGCGGCAGCTTCTGTTGTATCAAGTTGTAGCATTACAGACTGGAGTAAATGAAAATAAGAGAAGGTAGCTTTCAATAATTTTACACCATTTCCGTTGTATTTGAAGTGCTCACCAAGCAATAATTTTCACGCATATTTCCTTATTAAACACGGTAACATCGAACGAATCAAGCTGATATATGCAGATTGATATTCTTTACGCTGTTGTTAAGTTTGTCGCTTCTTGGGCTTGTACGTAATAAATGTTTTTAATCGTACGACCCGGAATATCTCAACTTTTTTATAAGATAGTAATAAAATTCAAACAAAAATTACTTCCGGATATTTTATTTAGAGAGATTTTGAATCACATTGATATCGTACAGCTACACGTTCCACAGATACGAGCAGTGAACAAAAAACAAATTTTTCAAAGGTACAGACAAAAATGCATCTTATGCAACAATCGTAGATATATTAAATACGTATAAAAACAACATAGGGATTATTAACAGGGAAGAGAGAAATAAAACTGAAAATACGACTAGAGTATTTTTACAACAAAAAGTTATCATTAACATTAGTTTTATGAACTATTATAAACTTTCATTTTATTTGTGGAATTATATTATAAAAGCTACACATATAAAAATATTTTTAGTCGAATGTTCAACAAAGCGCAAAGCTGCAGTACTGGAATGAATTTGTGAAAAAATGGAAGAAACGTGGGGATATTGTACTTTTTAATCTGTTTGAGCATTGAATATATCTTCCTCAACTAAGCCCTGAAATTATCTAATTAATCGAGCATGTAGATAACATTAAACACAAAATTATTGGTAGTTGCGAATATGCACAATCCCTTTTGATTTGCTTTGACGTAATATACATAATAAAGCTGCATATACATATATATATACTTCAGCCAAATATACACAATAATTGTATTAGTTCATCGCAAACATAAGCTTTAATAATATACACCCTACAATATCTTCATTGCTCAATATTATAAAGTACGTGTAAAACGAAGCAATTTCTAAAATGTACACACACCAAGTTGGAATGGAGAACCTTAATAAGGAGGACATCTTTAGGAAAGACATTTATTTTAATTGACCGTACTAATTCCTAAAAAAAAAAGGGATTCTAGAACAGTACAGATGAAAAATATTATTGCTGTATGTATTCATTTTAATATCGATATATTACATATTATATATACGTACGTGTCGCTCATTACCATTTACCACATTACTTAACTATTCAATTTTATAATTTTGTACAACGACTAGTTTTTAATATTAAAGCTTGGTAATCATTTTTGCATTACAACGTGTATATACTAGTTTTAATTTTAATATCGAAAGCGTTTCTTATACACTTATAAGAAAAAAGACTTGCATAGCATATTATAAACACCCAAGTGTATAGAACAAGCTAACTCGAGACTTCCCAGATAAATATATATGTCATACTAAAAATTAGCAGAGATGTTATTGAAATAGTAAAATATGATTTGTTTTACCACGAGTTCATATCAATACGTAATTCTTATGCAAATAATTCCTAATAAATTTAATAGATCTTGATGCTATTCAAAAAAAAAATAAGGCAAAAAGAGTATTTTGTGAGTGTATTGCTAGAATGTCATCCCAAAACATAAAATATAAGGCAATTGCAACAAAGAACCCAAAAAAAGAGCTTCTTGCGCTATTTTCATATAATTCATAATGCCTTCATTTAAGTTAGAAGTTTGTAAATAGGTAGATGAGGCTTCAATATAGATCTCGTCAGTGAGATTTGAACAATGAATTGTGCTGAAGCCTCGGTGAGCTAGATTGCGTTAAACTCTATTTGTCATTATATTGATAAATAATACACAAGTTGTGTATCCTCGAAACGGCCGTCCCGGATTAATTAATTAAACTTGTGAGGTGCGGAGGTTGCCGATACTTTTGTGTTGTTTACTATAAATTGATACTATATACAGGTTATTTCATCAGCTGCAGCCATTGTTTGTAGTTAGAAAATAGGCACATTGTGAATATTGCATAATCGAAAAACGGTTAAAGTACAAGGTGCGTCAAAAAGCGCCCTAATATAGTTTTTATACAAATCAAGCATTTTCACAAACAAAAAAGTTACAAGGGTTTTTAATAATTGCACATTTTAAGAAAACCCTCTGTATCTCTTATATTAATGAACATATAAAAATAGGGATTTCACCAATCGATTTCTCTTTAAAATCGAGCTCCCGAAGCTTAGGTCAGCTTTTGTCTAATTCTTTTAGAAATATAAGTTCCCTATTAAAAGTATCGAATTTGGGCCACCGTACATCTTTTTGTGACTAATCATCACATATTCTAATAAGCATTATCCCACAATAATTATACTATATCAAAATTTTAAGTTACAGTGATGCAAACTTGAGTAGATCTTCAGCAGACGACAATCAGCTCACAGGTTAAATTACTTGAAAACTGTAGGACTACTTGATATTGTAATTTTCTCGAGATAATCACTTAGGTCCGTTGCCCAAACAAATTTGAATAGGGTCGTAAAAATTTCATCAAAAATCGGAACTCGTCAGACTCGTCCACCAAACCGACCCGACTCGAAATAGATCGTTTCAAATGCAACTACGGGATGCAGTACAAAAATATAATTTTCCTACTACCGGTCACGTAAGTCAATCATTACTGTCCTGATTACAGGGATGTGCTACTTACGGGTTATTTACCTTTGTTGTCCTTTATACCGGGATGTAAAGGAATTTTACGTTCATCGGAATGTAATAATTATTAAATAATCAATTATAAAAAGACTAATTTTAAGTAATCACGTAGGTTTTCACGGCTAATGTTTATAGTATAGTTTATTTTCCGTTAGGCAAATGTATGTCATAGTTGCGAAACGTCAGGTCTCAAAAGAACCTATCAACCACGGCCAACAATTCCGGAAGACATAGACTAAACTAATTTTACTTGAGACGAAAGTAATATTTGCCAAGACAAGCGAACAAAGTGAAGTTAAATAAAATTAGTTTTTTTATAACGCGCTAGGTATGAAATTTTATTTAATCTCGTTTTAAAATAAAAAAGAACTGTGCGCTTTCAAACGTGATAACTCTTACAGCCGTATGAATAAATTCGACTTTATTGCTTTACTTGGGCGTTTCTGTAGATACTATATGAAGAATATTTGTCAGCGGTAAATTTTTTATTGAAAATGGATAGTTCTGATGTAGATGTGCCTTATGATATAGAAGAATCAGCTAATTTAATAATAAACTGAATAATATGAATGATGAAGTAGGTGTATAAAAATTTTGAACAATGTTGTGAAGAGAATTGGATAAATGTTTTGTGAGAAGGTCCTGTTAGCATTTTTCGAAGCCTTAAAAAAGTAAATGTCAAAAGAAACATCGACATCCAAAAATATACCAGATTAGCAGTATTTTTGATGCAAAGATCAGCGGGTTATTACGCCAAAGAATCTATGACTTCTATACGAGAGAACTTTGAAACGCTTATTAGAGAGGCTGTTGACAGTTTTCATTCGCAAAGGTATAATTTATTAATAATGATAGCAAGGACTGTAGCGTCGTATGGTAAACAACACTAAAATATTTGCACGCTCCGCACCATACAAGTTTAATCAATTAGTCCGTAACAGGCTATTTCAAGGATTCCTACTATCAACCGCATGACCAATTGATGTGAGAAGGAAACTCTAATTCTAACATGCCTGTTCTACAATGGGGAAAAAAAATTATTTACAAGTATCTACTCTTGCCGCCGACACATCTTAAAACTGAGACATGCCAGGAATAAGGAAAAATAGATTAACAAATCAAAAATACCTGGTGCGTGCGGAATGTGCCGATACTTTGGTGGACAATATGCTGTTATTGTATTTGAGACATTATCGGTTTTAGTTTAGGTGACAATGACTATTGGAGCTGCCGATGTTTGTAGAAAAGCGGAACTGACTGAGATGGTGAGATGGGTATTAGAGATGTAGATGAAGGATTTTTTTTTAATTACTATTCTAAACACAAAAACAAATGCAATGCGAGAATTTGTGGTTATATATAAATATTTCTGGAAAAAAGAATTTAGTTCAGTTCAACAAGTTCAACGCATGATTGTTAAATGTAATAATAAGTGTAGAGTGCATCCTACAGGTATCAATACGTTTGGATCCTTACCAAAGTCAATTGATTAATTAATTGCCCAGTGCCTCGCGGTTTACCAAATTTTGTCTATTATATTTGACATTGTTTCCGGCGATTATCTGCATCTTTGCTCGTAAATGCGTTTAAAATACTTAACTCGTCAACTACAGAAGTTATTTAAAAAGCTCCGAAATTTTGTGATAAATATTGTGTGTTCAATATTTCACAGACCGGTATTATGCAATATCGATATAGAAAATTCCGGCAACACATATTTACATAAATTAGATTTTCTTGCAGCTTATTTACCATTACCTACTTATTAATAATAAGTAAAATAAAAAATACATAATAATAATAAATCGTTATACTTTACATTTAAATGAAGTAACATAAAACTGATTACCAAGCTATTCTATTCAGTCGTAATTTTATGTTACCATCTTTTCCATTGACAATCATAATTTTAGTGGTAAGAATTAAATAATTTTTTCAAGATTTATTAACAATATTTAATCTTTCATCTGTTCAACGAGTTATTATAACATATAGTCCTATGTAATATTTAAATTAGTAGCGTAACTAAATCACATTTGTTAATAATTTTACCTTTTTTTATATAAATGTAAATGTACTTTCAAATTTGTATTAATATCTGTAAAGTATTCAAATATGCAGCATAAATTTATATATGACCTTTCAATGTAACTAATTCAAATTAATATGATGAAATAATCATATAAATGTATTTACGCTACTGCTATTTTAAAAATAACACATTTACAGCTCGAAATATAAACCAACAACAATTGAGATCACAAGCTCCTTATTTTTAATTAATAAAGGTGGTTAATCAAACACAAATGCATAGCAAAGGCAATTCTTATAAAATTCACACAACAGCCTAGCACGTTTGTTTATATTTCGAGCCATGTATCTTTACAATTTCGGTAACACATTAGCTACTAAATAATCTAAACGGTCAACATTTATTTAAAATTGTCAATAGGACTATTTAAAATATTTTAAAATCTAATTTATATTGTTGGTTGTAGAGAGACATAGAACCAGATGCTTTTCTTTATACTTAGATTAACAATTCTTATTTATGGGTATATAAACAGAACACATCAGAAAATGCCTAGAAACAATAACCAAAAAATATAATGCTAAGAATAGCTTTGCTTCCTCATGGTATTGATGGAATAATTCACGGCAAACGCAACAAAAGGAGAGAAAAAAATACACTAACACAAGGACATGTTTCTGCCTACCCGGCGTCATCAACGTGGTTTCGAGAGTATTTTTTTATCTCTACCTTCTATCGCTGTTGCCTCACAGTAAATGCCACAACTTTCAAAACGACAAACTCGACATTTCTTGGCGTTCTCTAGTGCCAAAGAAACGCATGCCTGCCGTTCAGGAAGTAGCGACATAAACCACGACATAATTTTTTTTTATATAATAAGAAAAAGCATCTGAAACTAGTACGACAAATGAATACCATTTAATCGCAAATATTCTTTCGAAATAAAAAAAAAGATAGTCCTATTTTGGTCCTAATACAATTGAAGACCTTTGGTGGTATGTTATAATTTATCACGACTAAGCAATATTCCGATTCAGAATTTGCAAATACCAATTTATTTGAAGATTCCACGATTTTAGTACATACATTAATATTGCAAGAACGCATTAACATATCTTTCAAGATTGGAATGTAAACATAACATCAACTATGCACTTTACTTTGCTTTTAAAAACAAATATGAGATTCTCCAATTAAACAAACATAAATATTGCTTAGTCTTGAAGTTAACGTCTTTCTTGTTTATAAGTTTCTAATGTGCTTCGCTCGCTTAACTAAAATACAACTTGACGTTAGCCCAGATGTTGTCTTTGCTAGTTGGGAAATGTTTATACATCTTCTGGGATAGTCTATTTTCTCCGAAAATACCTGAAAATATGAAAAGCATATTTCGATCATAAAGGAAATTAAATTCAGGAGAAAACATGAATTTTCTGAATAATTTAATAGTAGTTATTTAATAAAAATACCAACACACGTTTATTATCCCACAGGCGTATACCCAATAACAGGATAATGCAATAGTAGATAAGTACATACACAAAGCAAATGAAACACAGATGCATACAATATGAATTTTTGTTTTTACTTAAAGCAACTCCCCTGTTAATCGCCTTATGTCGGCGTGCATCTCATAATATTTGTCCTCGTGAATGGAAGAAAAGACTATCACTTCTTGAGTTTAATCGTGGCAATCAAGTGACGATATTTCAGATTAGAATTTATTATCATTTGCGGTAAGCTTGGGTCGGGAGTAATTTTTAGAAGCTGATCGTTAATAACGGGCAAAAACAATAATGGTACCAGATTCGATACCTGAGGGACGCTAGAGGTTAGAAAAAAATCATTAGAATAGTATCCAATACAAGTAACATAACAGTTTCCCCTGTCTCAGGTACGACTTCAGTAGACTGATCGCAAATGGAACAAAATCTACTGCAGATCTGCTAAAATCACACAGATGCATATCTGATTATAAGTTTTAAAATTTTATTCAAGAAAATAAAATGTTAAGAAGGCAAGCGTTTTATGTGTAAAATTATAAACTAATCGATATGAAAGAATCTCGCATATTTATGAGCACACCTGCGTCCACAGTGACGTTACAGTCCAAATAATCGACATCACTTCTTACACAATTCTAAAGTTGATGATTGTAGATTATGTACGTATCTCTTTTTTTTACTTTGCTAGCATGTTTTACCAAAACGATTCAAGGTAGTAGATTCTACAGCTATTACCTTAAACGAATGTGGTATTTCCTCTATCGTTCTATGCACTAATGTTCCATTAAGATACAAAACATTAGCGGCCTGATCTTCCGGTAATGTTAAGGTTTGATAACTAAACGTCGCTTCCCTTTCCATCCTCTTCAGTACTTCCTGCGCTTCTTTTCCGGCTCCGATACATAGTAAATTAGGTCCTCCCATTGTCACAAAAGATTTTAAATGTTTGGATTCTGGTACCTATACACAACAGAACAAAGTTTTAGTAACTTTTGATGTAATACGCGGGTTATCTTTTTAGTTTTACATACAGTCGCGGGTGCCATTAATGAAACGCCGCATATCAAATAATATGGAACTAATATGGAATTTACAACTCATGGAGAAGATTATCTCAATAACAATGTCGCGTTGGGTTGGTTTCTGTTTTTGGCAATGAAATCAGTTGACAATTTCTCGCTGGTACTCCGAATTTCAATATGGACGCATCAGTCTCAACAACAATTTTAGAACAGAGCCTCCAAAAACACTCAGCTCGTCACTTAAGAAAACATCGATGCTGTGCACCAGCTGATCAAAGAAAGGTCGACCGTGTGGCATATCGGAGTTTTCCTTAGGCCTCAATCCAAAATATTATGCATGATCAATTGACTTTGAGAATGTTAGCTTCATGTTGGATTTCACATCTTTCAACCGAAAAACAAAAGGTGGTCCGCGTTAACTGGTGGTTCAACAGCAGAAACTCATAAAATGTTTATATATCGTGAGTGGTGACGAATCATGGATTTATTCTTATTATCCCGAGGCCAAACGTTAATTCCAAAGTGTATCGAACAATTTCGGCCAATATTGCTACAATTCCTTCAAAAGATCGAAGAAGGGTTATTGCCGTCTGGTGTGTAACCGTGCTTCCAGAAACCAACCCACAACGACGAATCGTCCTTCACCAGGAGAGCCATTAAAATAGCAACTTTCACTGGCACAATTGCTTTAACAGTTGATTTAATAGAATGGAAATGTTTGAAAGTTTATGGAGAGTACTTTGAAAAACCATGAAGCACTTTTAATGTATCTACTGCTTGCTGCCATGGCAATATACAAAACTTAAAAGATAACCCTCCTACGTAGACGTTTATAAAATATTATGCGATTAAGCAGAATAATTACACTACACACGACAACAAATATTTTATAGTCACCCACGAAAACCGTGCGTTAAAAATAATTTCAACTTCACGCCAGTATTGATTAAATCGGAAACGGATATAGAACTTCATTTCACAATCGAATAGATTCAATACTATCGATTCCATGGTATAAAAATGGAAGCAGGCTAACTGTTCTTTCTTTTTTCTTCGAACGTTTGAACAAATACAAGACTCAATTTAAGTAAAAGTAACTTCTATTCGGTATTAGTTACGTAATAAATTCTTTTCGAAATTCTTATCGGAGAGTATGTAATTGTATTTTTTTCTGAAATGCATTGTTATTTAAAAGAATTAAACGTTTCGATTAGTTTTTCGGCAAACCCTGGCATTTTTGTTATCTACTTTAGAAAAGGATTTAAGTCGTTGAATGGAATCGTAACATTAATTATAAAGCTTTGAATGTGCAACGGCATCCACCCAGTGAGTAGTTGGAAAATATTTCCTTCGCTAGCAATTTAGAGAAAAAGAAAGAAATATTATTCAAAGACAAATCATGTAGAGCAGACAATTCTATTCAAGAATAGAGGATGTTCAATTTTCATATATTACTGTGCTTCCGGATATCTCTCTTTAATTCATGTTAACTATACTCCTTCTTTTGATTGAGTTTTTTTTTGAAGTTTCAGCAGCGCATCATTTCAATTGGAACACTTGTATATTTTCCCAGAACCTGATGGAGAAGCTCTTCTCTCAATTTTTTTTTTATAAATATTTCCGTGTAGCTAAAATGCGTCCTTCTTTAGTGAGTTTTTCGTTAAATACTTACATAGAGTGCCGTAACGAAATACTATAAACGTTTGTTTTTCTGAATTAATTTTTACTAACAAAAAATTGAAAAAATCTGGCCATCTTGTTAAATTCAGTATAAACAAATTTACGACCTATTGTGAGGATTCCAAGAAATATTCAATCAAGCAAAATTTGGAAAATTATCTAATTATTTCCAAAAATATGCTGTATAGTTTAGGGATGTTAAAGGAACAGGGCATCTAAAAACAGTAGTATGCAGGAAATTCCATAAAAACAAATTTGCATCATGTTTAGCGGACACTCTAGGAAAGTAGACAGACAGTCAGTTTTCACAGAACAGCTGTATACCAATTATGCGTTTTTTTTCTGAATAATTTTTATTAGAAAACTTTTTCTCTTAATTGCTGAGGGAAGGTAGTACCATCTATCGGGTCGATCAATCCAGGTTTCTCGGATTTTTTTAATGCGTATGGCAACAACGCAATGAACCTCTTTCAAACACGTTAATTAGCATTTTATTCCTGCGTAGAGTCCTCATTAGGGTGGTTTATGGAAAACCAGGCTTAAGTCCATTAAGCATCATATTGCGAGGACAGTAGGAAACACTTTGGTTATATTTGAAAGCTTTTTAACCATTTTAAATCAAATCGAGATAATTTTAAACTTCCGACAAAGATCTGTTCCTTGTTAATTTATAATGATAAGTGATTAATGCAAGTTAGTTTTGTCATATTTTGTTCTTTTTGTGTTGCTGGCCATACTACGCCACAGCTCTTGCTATCATGCGTTTTATTACAAAATTTTACGGCAATTATTGCTATATTCTTTGAATATATACAGGATGAACCAGCTAAAGTGATGCACGTAGATAACAAAGAAAAAAAGCAAAGGTTGCAAATTCTAAGCAGGTAGAGTTATTAGGTACGGAGGGGGTTACATTTCTATTACAACAGATAATCTTAATTATTTAGCATCACATCACACGAAACACAACTTACATGTTTTTTTTTTTATGGAATGTTAAGCCGTAATATTTATTAATAAAAAATAAAAATTGGTAATTTTGAAATATCCCTCCAATATTCAAAATTGTTAAGCGCGCGAATGATGTTTTTTACCGGTTGTGGAAATTGCGTAAAACGTTAATTTATTGTCTTCGTTTAGAATTTAAATCAGTGCTTCTCAGAGCTAATACAATAGAACTGGTTTACTTTAAAGGTGAGTAAAATAATGTAGGAGAAGGATTAAATTGCATGCTTAGATACAAAATTAAATGGAATTGCCATTGTCGGCGTGAATGGTTGCATGCTGCTCAGGCGCTGCATTTCACTGTATTATTGTAGATCTAAGGCTCGTGGTATAGCGCAGTATTTTGCGTAAACCAAGTAGAGTAGCATGCTTTGAACGGCGGGAATAAAAATATTCAAATTTTAAACAAATTTAAGAAAAAACTTCAACATTAAAAATTAATGTAAAATGTATATGTTTCAAATTACGTCCTCTTTCAATAAAGGCACAAAAAATATACATTTTATTTTTTAAAATGTAGGTTGTGTTTCATATGACGTAATGCTAAATAATTAAGATTGCCTGTTGTAGTAGAAATGTGAGCTCCACCGTGTATAATAACTGTACCTACTCAAAATTTACAATATTTGCTTTTTTTTATTTGCGTGTATTGCTTTAAGTGGTTCAGCCTATATATACACTGTGTCCACGGATTTGGTGCACAAGGGGAAACACTTTTTTATTCTACATTTTATGAAGAAAAGTTATTCTTTACGAAAGTTTTTGTTTGCCTTAAAACCATTAGAAAACATATCAAAATGCACTGATTACCTTCTGTATGCATATAAATGTTGAAAACGTGTTTGCTTACTTTCGAAAATTTAACTAAATTCAAATTATTGTTGATAATCGTATTGCCTTGAAATTCTGTTGGCATTTAATTATTTGTCTGTTTAAGTGACACGACATTTGCAATCACGAAGATCACAATTATGCTAACATTGCAATAACGAATTTATTTGATTAAGTGTTATGGAATTGGTGATATTTCATATCGAACAGCAATCAACAAATTTAACGTTAAATTGCCCGACATTAATATCGCTATTAGTTCTTTGAAAAAGCTTGTTAAGAAATTTGATGAAACTGGCTCTGTTCTTAGAAAGAAGAAAACAAAGAAACAATACAATGAAGGTGATCCATTAACTGTTTTACCTATGGGATCTGTATTAGAAGATCCAAAAAAAATCACTACGTAAAAGAGCGGCGGAGTTGGGTGTAAGCAAGAGCTTACCGCAAAAAGTCTTTAAGAAAAGTAAGATTCACCCATTCAAACCCAAATTCATTCATACTCTGGAACCTTGGGACGATGCGTTTAGATTAGAATTTAGTACTTGGATTGGAAAAAATGTTGTGGCGGATCAATTTTTCCATCATAAAATTTTGTTTTCGGATGAAGCTACTTTTACCACTAATGATTATGTGTCATCCCAAAAATGCAGATATTTGACAGAAGAGAATCCAAATTTTCGTATTAATCGGAAAAACCAGCGTTATAAAAATGTGTAGTGTGGAATTTTATTCAATAAAATTATTGGCCCCTTTTTTTTCGAAAGCAATTTAATATGAACATAATTATTTGGATATGTTACAAAATTTTGTTTTACCATCGTTGGAGGATATTAACAGAGATGCAGTTTACTTTCAGCAGGATGGATGCCTTTCAACTAATTTAATTAGAAACTGGCTTCACGACCACTTTCCTGAAAGATGGATCGGTCGTTTTGGACCTATTCATTGGCCAGCTCGCTCGCCCGATTTAACCCCGATGGATTTTTATTTTTGGGCACACGTTAAACAAAGAGTGTACGAAAATAATAATGTTGATGCGAATTTGGGAGCATTAAAAGATAAAATACGAACAGTAATTAGTGAGATTGATGTGAGAACATTTAGGAACGTTTATAAAGTGAGAAAAGTGTGTGGAAGTAGGTGGAGGTTACGTTGAATAAATTATTTGTTGTTTCTTATAACATTCGAATTTATATCCATTAGAAAATATTTCATAAAGTCTTTTATTTACAATAAAGAATTTATTTTAGTTAGCCAGAATATTATTAAATTATTTCATATCTAGAAATATGTATAAAAAAAATAAAACATAAAATGGTTTAAAAATTGTATCAACGGTCACTGTTGTATAAGTTTGCACCAAATCCGTGGACACACTCTGTCTATGTTGTGAGGATTATGTATTTTAATATGGATGATCGATTTCAGCTCGAGCATTATAATTTTAATTGCATTAAAATATAACAATTTGTTTCTCAATTATCTGCAAAAATCTTAATTTTTTGATCGATTTCACCTCGGTTGACGGTCTCTTCCACCCTTACACTTGTTGGTGGGTTACTGTGGCCTTTAGAAAAGCAATTAATATAATCTATAATATACGTATGCAATGCATTCCATTTCAACTACAAAAATGTCTACAAAAATTTGTCAAAGATGATGCAATTTACATCTTACACTGACAACTGTTTTCAGAATAGGACCCTTTCAAACTTTCAAAGATAAACTGACCACGTAAATATTTGTAGTCTGTAGTCTAACTTTGCTGCCAAGATAATAACAATTATTTATGTATTAATCACCCTGCTAATATAATGTGTTTTATGGAAATGAATTTGATGCTGAGGCTTACATATTTATCTGTCGGATGTAGATAAAAATTGCAGTTCATTACTCGCAGGATGTTCCATGTTACAATCAAAAAGTGACTCACAATCCTCAACGCTAACAGAAACATCTTATCTCGTTGACCGCATCCGGACATCACATTATTCTTTTTAAATAAAGTTTGTTATTAAAAATGAAAATGATATCGTTAGAGTACGTAATCGTAATCATTTCATTTTAGCCTTACGTATGCAATTCTTTGCATTCTGAGGTTGTTTCTTATCAGTTCGCCTATTCTGTTCTAAAATTATAAGTTCTTACTAACATAGAAGAAAAACAAGCAATGTGCATAACAAGTCTGTCATAGCAATAAATATTATATACTGTAAAGCAAGAACAGATTTTATAGACTTTTCCTAATAGACAAATTCTAGGCGGTAGCTGAAATGTACAATAAGGGACTTTTGTTTTTGAGCCATTTTATTGAGTTTATACATAATGTACTCAGATTGATTTGTAGAATTCAAAATTCCTTGTAAAGAATCTACTGAAATTTATATCCCGAAGAAACATTTGGATGAGATCATTTCTAGAATTTAATTTATCGTTTCATGGCAAATAAGCGTAGTCTACCTAGATACTGATACATTCATCTAATGCTGAGAAATGCTTTATTTCACATTCTAGAAGTGTTCTGCATTATCAGTAAAAAAAAAATAAAAGGCATAAATTATCAGCCAAATATTTTTCACACACATTTCAAGATCTACTTTCACAAAAACAAACGATACTTAAGTCACAATCGGCGCATACAAACTACAATAAGCGACAAGCGTGTCGTGTGTGATTCAGTATGGTTTGGTGTAGCGTGCAGTTGGTCAAAGCGCCAAGGTGCACGCTCACCTGGAGAATACCCTGAGTAAGATCACCCGTAACCAGTGTTTGAGGTTTTACCTTAATGGGCGTGCATGGATATTCGGGAAATGCAGCTGCTAGCGCTCTTGCACCTGCTTCGTTCGTCCATTCAGAAATTCCGACGAAGAACTCTTGCCCTAAACAAATTTAAATAGGATTAGGTACATTGTTTCTTTTAATCTCGCTAAAATATAGGCTTTATAGCTTTATAGCTTGCTGGTGTAAAAAGTACATATCACTGCACCATATCCAGCTATAAACTTTTCCTTAAACGGCTTTATGTCTTTTTTAATAGACAAAAAGTTACACTACCCGACAAAAACATAGACGCGGTATCGTTTCTATTTACGAAATAAAGTTTATAGACATTATATAAAATGTAAATGAGGGTTATTAATACTTGTTATGTAAATAGTCCATTTATAGATATTTCTGGGTATTTATTGCTTTATGAGGGGTAAATGAGATTTTCCCAGATCAAAATAGGAATTTTAAATGCGACAAAAATTTAGACCCTGTGCATTTATTACGTTAATAGAAGCAAAAATGTTTTAATTTGATACTTTTCTTTATATGCAGCGGTTGTGCTGGTAAAGTGTACACATTTCACCACGAGAAATTATATTTTATAAAGTGTTTGCAATATGGGTAGAAAAAAGCAATTATCCTTGATAGAAAGGGGTAAAGTTCTACCCTGGCACCAGGATGTTAGTAAGAAGGAAATTGCTCGTCGGTTACGAAGAAGCCATCATTCCTTTAGAAATTTCCTAAAAGATCCGGAAAATTACGGCAAACCAAAAGACCAGGGGCGACCGAAAGCTGTAAGTGAGCGGGATAAACGCATGATATTTCGGTATGCATGCAATTCTTCTGCGTCGGCGAGAGTTATTGCAGAACAGGCGGGGGTACAAACGCACGTGCGTAATGTTTAAAGGATTTTAAAGGCGTTACCGGTAATATCACGGAAGAAAATGTCATGATCTGAGAAAGGAACCAAAAGTGAAAATGACCAGACAATTAGGGGGTGGATCTGTGATGATATGGGCAGCGATTGGATTTCGCGATAAAAGTGGGATAGTGTTTTGCACAAACAAAATGACATCTGTGACGTAGAAAGACTTATTGCGTGACAATCTTCTACGTTTTGGAAACCAATGGGACGGGCGCAATTTTGTTTTTCAGCAAGATAACGCGCCAATTCATAAAGCAAAAACCATTACTGAATGGTTTAAAGAGAAAAAGATTAAAACTTTACAGTGGCCGGCACGATCACCAGACTTAAACATTATTGAAAACATGTGGGGTGAATTGGCACGTCGCGTTTATGGCGGAGGCCGTCAATATTTCACGGTACAGGAACTGAAAACTTCAATAGCGACTGAATGGCCGAATATCCCTCAAAATTATGTGTTAAATTTATATAAATCTATTAATAAAAGACTATTATAAGTGATTAAGAACAATGGAGGATCTACGCATTACTGATCACTCATTTGTTCACTTTTGTTTTACATTTGCAACAGAGCGTCTAAATTTTTGTCGCAGAAATTGTTTAAACATTGGAGTAATAATTTATTATTTAGTTCATATATTACTGGAGGAGATATTTTGAAGTTTATTTTACTTTTATGAATAAAAACTTAATTAGATATCTTGCTAGTTTCGCAAAGAAATGTTGTAACCCTTAAAACCAGTAAAATATCTTACCGCGTCTAAGTTTTTGTCGGGGAGTGTATAACCGGAAAGCTTAATCGTCACTATGTATGGTGTAATGTTTCTAGCACATTTAATGAATGGTGAAGGTGCATGTATATAACATAACGGTCACTTAATTGTATTTCCTAATTATAATTCCATATATGTTATACTACCAACACACTGCAAAAATATACACTACCGGCCATTGAAGTTGGGACAACCAGTAAATTATTGCTAACTAAATAGAAACGGCAAGAATTCAAGAGAAAATAAAAATGTATTCGTAGAAACAAAAATGTTAACAAATAATAAGAAGAAATAAAACAAAACATTCTCATTAAAATATTGCACCACGACTATATTTTTTGCTCGTCGAAAAAGCCTCCTTTCGCTTTTTATAATGCCCGAACCACTCGTGGCATGCGCTCTGTTAATTTGGTCAGAATTTTCCCGGAAATATTGTTCCATTCGGCTTGGAGGATGCGCCACAGGTGTTCTTTCGAAATTGGGAAGACTTGTCTTAATCGTCTGTCCAGCTCATCCCACAGTAACTCGATGGGGTTCAAATCCGGACTTTGCAAAGGCCAGCATGATCTGCAAAACGTTCTCCACTGCTTGAGGAGAAATAATCTTTACAGATCCGTGCCGTATATTTGGAGTCGTTATCATGCGCAAACAGGAAGTTCTCCCCAATTAACTGCAATCCTGATATTATAGCATTCTCTTCCAGTATGTGTTTGAACGCAATTTTTTATTAAGAAATTCTGATATCGAAATATCAAAATAATGCAAAACTAAATTAATATAACTAATAACGCTAGTAACTCGTCTTCATTAATTTGACAACCGCTCGTATTGGGGTACTTTTTGTTCTAAAATTCAGGATTACTGCAGATTTGTCCTAATTTGGCTCTAAAATCGGCAATTGTTCTTTGAGAATTGTTCCTTAGGTATTTTGTCATTTCATGCCATACATTTTTGATTACATTTAACTCCGGACTACTTGAGAGAAAAGATACTTTATTGAACAAACAATTGTTTGGTTGAACGTGTGTTGTGACACGAGGCGCCAACTTGTTAGAAAATAAAATCGTCGTTCCTTCTTCTGTAAATTTTTTCAATCGTGGGCAACTGTCTGACAAACTGTCCAGAAAAATTTCTTGATACTTTGCGGCATTCACATTACCCTTATTCAAATCCAATTGGCCCAAACCACTGGCAGACATACAAGCTCATATCACCTGCTCTTTTGGAAATTTAATAGTTCGTTTGGGACAGTTACATCCTGTATAAACGGCTCATCACTGAAAATAACTTTGTTGCAATCGTCAAAAGTAACGTAATTTACTTATGCAGATATGCATATTTGTCAATACGTTGTAAAATCCGCATTCAGTCTTATGTGTATGATTCCGACAATACTATACTAAAACCATTGCGCTGATTTTCCTTACAATGCCTCCGCAAATTTCTTTGAAAATGGTGCAAATTAGCTTCGTTTTGGTTATAACTCTAGGTTTACCAGTACTTTTTCCTTTAATTTCGATTGTTGCAGTTTTTCTATAACAACGTTAACTTTAGATTTTAGCTTAATTCTGTAGCAATTTGCCCTAATCACAATTTTTGTGAAGTAGGAGCATCTCTAACCATTAAAAAAATTGTTATTCGTTTAGCCATTAAGATAGATAGAATAGATGACGGTTGAGTGTTTAATTTTATCTTCTAAGAGTACTAGGTAAAAGTTTTCCAGCGTCCCAATATTTAATTGTCTTGTCTACGATAGTCATATATTTTTGGAATTTCAATTAACATTATAAAACCTTAATAGATGTTCAGAAAGTTGTTTCTTAAGGTTTCATAACCAATTTCGACATATTTTAAAGTATCTTAAAAATAGGCAGAATATTTTATCAACGACAATGCAGCAATGTACTGTTTAAAGTAGAGTCTTGGTTTTGTCTACATACTTCATGGTCGTGATCGGGTGTATATAAGCAACAAGCGGTGTTTAGACTGTACTGTATCCGAGTGCGTTCCATACCGAGAAGAATTTGTTATATGGGCTAGTATATACATTGAAACACGTACTGAACGTTTGTTTGTAGAAAACGGAGTTCTAAATTCCATATACAAAACGTGATTCTAGAAGTTGTTATATTATCTGCTTCTTTTGTTTTGAGAAGAATTCGTGTTAATGCACACTAATGCAAGAACACCTGTTGTAAACATTCTGAACGGATATCTGGACGAGGTTGGTATTCAACGGATACGTCGATCTGCATGTGGTCTGGATCTTAATCCTATTGAATCGAGTTTAGAGAGCCATTCAACATCAACCTGTTTTGCTCTACAAGAAGAATATGCAGCAATTCCTCAAGGAATTGAAATTTAACCAACTCGATGTCTGACAGTAGTTGGTGTCAAAGGTAAAAACGTACCAGATCATGAAGGGTTATTAAGAATTTCCAACGACAATTATATAATTGGATTGTTTGTGTTTTTTTATTCTTGCTATTGTCGTTAACCTGTTAATAATTTAAATTCGCATTTACACTAGACAGTTACTGGTTTACTCGTTTTTATTGGAAGTTCGTCTCTAATGTGATTATTATGATTGATGGTGAAAGTAATGTTATATTCCAATACTGTTTCTAAAAAATATATTTAAGTTGCCAGTTTTTGTATCAGTGATTGTTCCCAAGATTTTTTATAATTCATTGTAAAATACAGTATAGTGCGCAAGCTTCACATAAAAACAAATAAATAATCGAAAAAGTTGGCGGAGCGAATTATAATGGAATTTCTAAAAAAAGTTGTTAGAGATTGAGATTGATAGTAGTTCATATAACAAGTACTATACAACGTCCATTTAACCCACATTTGTGAAAAAGATTTATCATCATATAAAGATGAACTAGTTCCAATTATTTTTCACCTTAAAGGAAGAACAGAATTAAGGAGTGAATGGCGTTATAATAAATGTTACAAAATTACACCCTTCTAGAAACCTAAGGTCGACTTTTCAAAGAGTAAAAGTAGCATTAAAAGAATTCTTTACAATGTACACGTTATTAATTTTGCTGCAATTATTTTTGGTTTTCCGTTTGAGTCGTTTTGTGATATAATTACATTTAGCTTTATTATTATCTAAAATCATCATCAGACTATAATTTGTGCATAGATTAAGCAAAAATAAAACGTTCTTGATAGTTGCATAGGATTGTTCTTCAACACCATGCATCCGATTAATAGTTACGCCAGTAACTTATGATGTGTCATTGCGATTGGATGTTACTTAATTTTGAAAATACAATAAAAAAAATTAGAAGAAAATTGAAATTCTAACAAGTTAAAAGATATAGATAGCATCAACAAGAAAAATGATAATGCACTTTTGTGTTCCTTGTGAAACCTTTATTTCGAACATCCATGGCTCCAATCCATAATTTTTCCAACTTGCAACTTATATGAAACGATTAATACGTTATACAATTTTAGTGGTGAATTTTGTAATGACATAATTCGCAGTGAACTACTTAATCTGGGGTTAAAACTAAATTTTTTTGAAAGCAAGAAACTAAAGCTGACATCTATGTAGGATAGAAAAATACAAATAATATTTTCAATATTAGGAAAACTTTTATTTTAAAAACTAGTCGTCGATTTTCACTAAAAGGTTATCCTCAGGCTAATGTTCACTGAAGTCGTTGAGAAACTATAAGATGTGTAGAAATTGCAGAGTAATGACGAAGAAAGTTATTTGAAAAGTTTCGTTTGAAAAATGCAAACGAAGCGGCAACTGACACGATTATACGGACAGTCTGTTGGCCGTGACGCGACCAGCAAGTCTGAGGGTAACTTTTTATTCGAAATCGATAACTAGCTTTTAGAATAAAACTTTTGCCATGAATACCAATTTAACTAATTTCGAGTAGTACCTTAAGTACCTTAAGCCTTAAGCAAAAACAATTGTCGATAAGCATCATCTGTGCTATGCATGTTATTCTTAAAGCGGATTTAGCCTTTTTGAGCAAAATATATAGTAACTTTATAAAAAGATTGTCAATGGGCCTTCTTTTTAACATTAAAACTCTTCACCTTGGAAAATTTAAAAGCATCTTAAGGGAGTTAATTACAAAATTTTAATTTATTCCGTTAAAGTAACAGACAATCTTGCGAGCTCTATTTTTTTTTTATAGAAGAAGCTTTTATAGGAATTGTGAAATATTATTTTTGCTACAATTAGTTTTTATAATGTAAAAAGAATAGTCCAGATATAAAGTTCTCCACTTTCTATATGCTTTATGAAATTAACAGAGACTAGACAGACTCGCGTTTTGTCGACTCACGGGGAAACCAGTAGGCAACACGAACCCATTCTCATGAGATGAATAAACACGTCTCCGATAATTTCGTGAAGCACAAGGAAAGTGGCGAACTTTACTCATACATATTTTATACGTTAGTTGGCATCAATATATAAAGCATCTACTTTATAAAAAAATAGGTTTTTTAAAGGAAGCAAATGTATAAGAAGAGTAATTACCTGTGAATAACACGTCTCCGCCGTCTATCCTAGCATCGGGGTCAGATATTTCTATTATGGGCAAATCCAATTCTTTTTTCAGTACGACCCTAATACTTTCTACCTGAAACAACAGACAATAAATTAAAATAGAGATTTACGACGTCAACTTAATAATGTAGGAGGTACTCATAAATCAGAATTTTTCAAAGCATTAAATTAAATAGTCTGAATTGGCGTAAAAAATAACATAATTTACAATGATCGTTGCTTATTATAAAAAAAGTGTTTAGATATTTAATTTTCAATATTTCCATTTGTCGAACAGCCAACATCTGTTAGTCTTGTCGGAAATCACAGCAGCCAAGTATGTGAAGGTAAGTGCATACAAATTATGATTCTTTATGAAGTCTCACTTCATCAACTACCGGGATTGACACAATGAATGCTTCTTTTAGATATTTAATAATACTTGGATGGCGATATAAGCAAGATTATTTAGTACACCCTGTAAATACAAAAATCACTGAGGGTCTTTTAGGAAAATTATAGAATAAAGATCTTGATATTTTCATCAAACACAAGAGTTTTTACTAAAATAGTTTAGAAATACTATAGTATGTTCATATACAAATGTTTTCAATTTCTTCTTATTGTGCATCAGCGTCCTCGCTTCATTGGTCGATTTTTCTCTTCTTTAGATTATTTGTAGCACGTTGTCATTCCGTGTTTTCATTGGTCTTTCCCTATGTTTTCTTCATCGCGTTTTTAGTTCCCATACTTTCCTAGTTCGCTTGTCTCCCATACGCACTGTGCGTTAATACAATCTCAACTGACTTTTCTCAAATCTTTGAAGTAAGTAACAGTTTTATTTCAAGTACCAACATATGTATCAGACACGTCGTTGCAGAAAACCAAAAGAACAAAACATATAACATAGAAACAACACTACATCATATTTTGATTTCTAACATCACAATGAGCATAAGAGTTCGCCTAAAGCTATTTAGTGCAAGTGCTTTCCAACAAATGGTTGTACATCTTAGTACCTAGAACATCTGGACTACTAGCCGTCAACTTATTAATATATAATAATAAATTATTTATTATCTTCCGATTTCTGATGTTGTAACTATTAGGATTGTTATATTTGGTTGGCAAAAGATGCTTGTATTTATGAATATTACACCAGGATTCCAATATAAACAATTCCGACTGTGTCAGTATTTCTACATGAAGTCAGCTGACTAACCCTCTCAAGACATCTTACATCTGCTTTCTGCTCAATAAATATGCCATTAGCCGTGGAGCTTGATCCCCACAACAATATTCCATATATCAGATGCGAATAAAACTGAATAATATACTGTCCTCAAAGTTTTTTAACGATCTAAGTTTAAAAATTGTCTTATTTAATTTAGTTGCCAACGATCGACAATGATCTTCCCAACTTAGAGTGGTGGCAAATGAATAAGCCTAGGAGTGCTGCTGATTCGGTTATTAGCAAATTTCAAGTTTAAGAAATTGTGAATTATGAAACAATATGTATTTAGTTTTTTGGGATTTAAAGAGGGTTTATTAAGACAGAATCACATAAAAATCCTGTCTAATATCATATTCGCAAGTGCTCCTTCATTATTTTCGTCTTCAGATACTATAACCACGATATCATCAGAACAAGTTCGTTTCTAACTGATCCCTTACTATTTTGTTCCTCGCTTTATTCATCCTTAGTATTTCTAAAATGGACGTAAGTATTTCACTTCTAGTTGCATTTTACTGGTGTGCTTGAGTGTGAAAAATCAGCATTGACTACCAAACGTTTAACTGTGGCACAAATTTACATAACCGTATCAGCATGTGTGAGTTATTGGAAGTACAATTAGAGGTGCTCAAAATAATAATAATAATAACACCATGTCACAGAAGACAGCTTTATGGAAGAAAGGGTTTTTAGTCTTACATATACATATTTAATACCATTATGTAGAATTCAATTTAATAAAGATTTCCAATTTCATATGTATTTAATATGCAACGGAACGTAGGTACTTTATAGTGTTAAATCTGCATTTATCCTGTTAAAATTGAGTTTATCTTGGTAAAGTAAACGAAGATGTATTGTGACTGAATCAAATTATCACAAGCAGAACTCTGCAAATATGTATTATTATATAAATTGTCCGCACAATTGGCGCATTATAATATGTATGATACGTTTTAATAATGATGAGAAGATGGTAAGAAGTTACTTTGCTTTATCATCGCTGTTGTATTGAAAATGTACATTGATTTCAAATTGTATGAACAAAAGTTGTTAAAAAGGTTTATTGACTTCTCTTCAGTGATGCATTAAAGTTTGCCATGTAAAAAGGAACAAATAAATAAGCGATGAGAGACAAGTATGATGTATTCGCCGGAAACAAGATAATGTATTACATTCGGTCATCATCAATTCAGTATTGTATTGTAACGCATATGGGACTAGCGAGATTGAAAGAGATTATTAACGGTAGATCTAGGAGTTTTCAATTCCCTAGATATAAAGGAATAACATTCTTTTGAATTTTAAGCATTAAGGTTCGTTCATACAGTGACAGCGACACAACAGATGATCATGTGACTGTTTAGTTTAATAAAATATTGTGTGAATAGGTTCGCAGTACATGTTGAATAAATGCAGATCTTGTATTCGCAGTAGTAAATAATTTAGTTTAAACATCGTTTAACAAATAATAATTTTAACAATTTTTTTTATTTCATATTTTCGCATCCGCTATTTTTTATTTATTATGCTACTGTATGTTACTCCAGTTTTTATTAAGGTAATGTGAACTAAATCAAGTAAAAGAAAGAAAAGGTAAAATGCATAGTACACCGTAAAAAAAATCAGGTAGTTTACCAGGAAGGAAATATCATTGTTGAAATCCCCATGAAATGTAAAAATATAGAGAAAATTACTTAATAAAATGGAACTTTAAATACAAAGTAAAAATTTTAGAGGTAGGTAATTTTCACAAATTTGCCTCCAATTTTTGGTGTAAAATTCCCAAAAAACCTTCGTCAAACCTTATAGTTAGATTTTGCTTAAATTTAACAGGGGAACCTAATGACACAGTAAAAGTTACTTTTGAATATATTTTGAACATATCTTCTTCCAGTTAAATCAACATTAATAATTCGCGTAGATGTTTGTAAATATTTAAAGTATTGATCTTTCTATGTTGCATATTTATTGCAGTTTAAATTTGCTTTCGTATCATACGACGCAAAATGAATACTAAATTGCAAAGGCACACTAGATGCTCTATTACCTTGTTATGCACTAGCTCAAGTGCATCCATAATTAAATTATCACCTAAAAGCATACATTCCAGGCAAACAGATGGCTATAAATGGATACTTATTAATGGTAATGTAGGCAGAAATTTGCATCCTTTCTGCATTTATACAAGCCGTTAATACCATGTAGAGATTGTTTGGAATACGTATACAACGCAACAACCGCTATAAACATTTTAATATAACAAGCAAATGTTTAGTATTTTAAAGCCATTATGACCAGTAGTATGTATTATTAAATACTAACAAGTATAATCGTTTTTCTTCTTCAAATGGAAAATGTTTGGACCAGAGGAGAACTTCTGCACAAAGATACGGCCTCAAAATTCAGTTTTCAAAATAATTTAAAAAAGATTGTGAAAGTTTAATTGATAAATTTGGTTCTTCATTTGTTTTCGAGTGTTAGCGTAATTACAAATAAACAAAATTTCACAAATTACCATTTTTTTAATCATAGCGTTCTTTTAAAATGTTCAAAGATACCGCCAATTGACCTGTAAACATTTTATGGTTCGTCTACAAAGAGCGCGTTGTTTTTCCGATTGCTTCGTGTCTTTCTTTAATATCGGCCGTAGTATTTCTAATACATCGGATTAGTGGCGACCTTTACCTATTCTTATTTTATTTAAAACGCATTAACTCGAAAACAAGCGAAAATTTCGATCTTTTACAATTACGGGAATTAACATTTTTTAATTACACCATAACTTGAAAACAAATGAAAATCCGGTAAGAATACGTAAGTTTTTTATGTACCCAATACACTCCTAGAGTTTAGTCCGTTCCCCCCAACTCTATATATTTTTTATATATATAACTATATTGATTGATGTATTTCTTTAAGAAGGAGCCCTATTTAAAAATAAATAAAATAAATTTTCGTATGTATATGCATCTTGCTTCAATAGCAGAGAACCAAATGCACATTTCCTTCTTCCAGATAGAATAAATAAAAAGTAAAAGAAGCCTGTGAAGCGCACGGAAAATGACGAACTTTAGCTATGACAGTTTAAATTCTTTGGTATAAGGATAATGAAGTTTCAATATGTAAAAGTATCAAAAACAAAAATCCTTAAACATAAAAGAATAATTTATTTTCATTTTAATACTGATTTGCATTTTATGAAGTAGGTATAAAAGGGATGCAAATATCCTTAAATAATTTTATTTCTAACAAAAATTATAAATAATAATATTCAAGACATAATAATAATCTACGGAACTGTTACAGGAAAAAATTGATATCTTTATTCATCAGCGCATTCCCAGAAAACCCAAAAGTTGAAAAATAGAATACTTGGAATGGAATTAATTATAACAAATGTTCAAAATGTTCACCGGTGTGGTAGTACAAAGAACGTGCGCGTAGAATGTTCACTGTAGGGGGTAGTAAAAATATTTCGAGGTGAGGTCTCAAATTTGAATCGCGCCTGGATCCTCTAAACTGTTAAATTCGCCACTGATTTAGATATACATACAATACATATATACAAATTCCATTAAGTATGCTGTCTGAAGTGAGCTTGAATAAATTGGATTTGGATCATACCCCAGCAAGGGTTACAATTGCAAGCGATTAGCAGAAAATATCTACCAAAATGCACATACATAATATTAAGCAAATATCTATACTATTATAACTTTTTGCGAGGGAGAAAAATAGAACAATTTGAGGAGGTATTAAAAAAGATAAAATGGAACACAGAATCCAATTATCGTCTCTGATATGTCACGAAATGTGCTTAAAATTTTATTTTTTAATTACCCTAAACAGAAAAGTCCTAGCTAAATTGATTTATTGTTGCAAGTACAAAGATATGTCGCAGACCTGCTACTTGCACTTGCGAAGGAAGGCAAGTATACCAAATTAGGAGTAGAATAACCAATTCAAATTTTACTTTAGAACTTAAAATGCGGATATCCTTGCATCAATATGCATGTATGAATATATAAATATATTCCTTCCGTTGACGTAATACATCTAAAGAAGAACTATACAATCTTCCGCGTCGCAAATCTTACGAATGATAAATGTGCGCTCAAAATTCACAAAGACTTATCTTTTATACATTCCTGTAACGCGAAACCATCTTTAATATGCATCGATAAAGAAGTGACGAACGATAGAGCGTCAATCAATGCAAACGCACGAAAGTAAAGAATAGAAAACATACGTATCTAACAGAGGAAGAACTTTTCATACATGCGTATCATCTGGCAAGTGGTACCATCTAATGTTCCTACTTTAATATTCTTTTCTCTGTTAGATACAAGGCTATTAAATCAGTGTTAGTTGTTAACTTGTATAATTTAAGGAAATAAATAGATTAAGTTATGTTTAGATAAAAATACCTGTGTGTTAATTACATTGTACTAACAGTACTAATATTTCTTTAGAAAGAAACTCAAAAACCATACTTCTGAGATAAAGAATGTTAAGAATTGCTTCTTCTGCAAGCCTAACTTTTTCATTTTTGTCGGTATAAAGGAAAAATCCTTTATTTTTTTATATATCATTTAATTCTTGCTACGTTCCGTTGATTATTTTTTTTGAACATTCTTAAGCTTACCTGTAAAAGATTTTGTTTTAAAACATTTAATTTTGTCCCCTCTAAATTATAGTTCTATTACTTTTTTTACATGTTTGTTATTCTTACCTAATCTTCTCCTTTTCTTTTCGTTCATAAAACTCGTTCCCAATCGTCGTGCTGATTGGGCCAATCTAATATTACCCTTCCTCAACAATGTCTTTTTATTGTTGTGTGATCAGGTATCGACTTAAAAAAAAAAGTTTTTTTCAATTAAATATAGTACGGCATGTACTATATTTTAATTATTATTTTTAATTAAATTTTTGTACAAAAAATTATTCATTTGGTACAGTATAAAGTACGAACAGTACAAAGATTATGATTCGGAGTTTGATTTCGTACGCAGCAGCCTGCGTACTTTGCGGTTAAATTTCCGACATCGTATCTATCAAAACACATACTTTTGGTTCAATCTTTTCAGTTTTGAAACTATGAGAAAGGGCGAAACCCTTCATAAATTAAAAAAGACCCAATTTTCTTTTCTTTTTTTAATCACACAAAGAATTCTCAACATACATCTAAGTCTAATAGAAAATAGCATCCCTAGATCTAATTTAGAAGATTATATATCACATATTGATCTTATTCTCAAAGAAATTATTCCTCTCTCTTTTTTCCTTTTTCTTTTTTCTTTTAGCTTTCCGCAAATAATTCCTTACTTTGAGTTTTACCATCCGCCATATTCTCGCTCTTCTTTGCTAATTTTGGGCACTACGGCATCAGTATCAAATACAAAATATAGAAAGGAGTAAATAAAAACAAATACAGGAAAAAAAAAACCAATTCAACTGATGCCTGAAGGATCGCAATGAATAAAATCCGAAACCCACCGGCAAGTTGGGGCATACCTTCACGATTGTATAAAAAAAAAAAACACCTCTCGAAGAGAGCGGTACGACGACTCGGTGGAGACAGCAAACCCTTATGACGCACATTCAAATTGTGGACTTCAATGCGGAAAGATATTGCATAAAAAGTGAAAAATTTGTTATATCGTTATCATTTAATATTTTAGTAGTTCCGATTCTAAATACGAGGATAGCAAATAAGAAGTACCTGTGTTTGGAGACAGATAGAGCTTTGTGTCAAAATTTGCATTATCTACTGTGAATACTAATCTTTAGTCGACGTCTGTTCTATTTTCGGAGAGATTCATGGAGTACTGTGGTTTTGAGAGCTATTGAAAATGAGCAAGTTTATGTATTTGTGGAATTATGGAAAAAGAACAATATCGATCAGTGATCCGATTTCCTTCTTTGGATGAGAAAATGTATGCAGAAATAAAGGAGTAATTAGATGTAGTTTATAGGGACCTTGCACCTTCAATGGTGATGATGATTGATGAATTTAAGCATGGCCGAGCAACCTGTTTTTGATGAGGTGCGATCAGGTGGTCTTATTGAGGTGACTACGCAGATCACCAGGTGAAAATTAAGTTGCTAAAACGATTGGGATTCACAAAGGATAATCTTAATTATTTGTGAGAAGGGGAGGACAATCGTGAGGCAGCACTATACTGATTTATTAAGCCGATTCGACGCTCAATTAAAGAGCAAAACGCCTTGCGAAAAAAAAATTTCTATGTTCATGATGACGGCCCGGCTCACTAATCGGCAATTCCGACAGCAAAATTAATCCAGTTACGGTACGAATCGGTACAGGATCCACCATATTCGCCAGATTTGGCCCTCCGTGACTTCTTTCTTTTTCTAAACATGAAAAAATAGCTTGGCGGAAAGCAGTTCATGTCAAATGAAGAGGTAATTGTCGACAAATCCTATTATTTGGATTGTTTAAAAAAGTTGGAACATCGCTGGGTCAAGTGTACAGAGTTGCTTATGAAATTATGTCGAGAACTAAATTTACTAAATGCGTTGTCTTAACGCAGGTATTTATCATATCCTCGTAGATTAAAATCCGGCTTGCTAATTTATTATGGTATATTTTAACATTTTCATTTGATATTTTACATATCCAAGTATATAGGTAAGTGAGATTGCATTCTGACTACATTATGTAACTTTCACAATTTATTTCTGTAGCGAACCATAAAATTTGAATCGATACACACACACATAGATCAATTCCTCGAAGAGCTGAGATTCTTACAAAGGAATGGAACCGGTTTGAAATATACGTAAGTTTTTAAATTAAAGATACAACCATTTTTATTAAACGGAAAGTTCGTGTAGTACTAAAAGTCATTGAACTAACTAGATAAGTTCGATATTCATACATTTTCTTTTTTTACTTGTTTGTGAACGATAAAGTTATGTACTGTAGTAATGCAAATATACATACGTATATGAATTTATATTTAACAACAGGGAAATTGATATATTTATAAACATGCATAGATGGTCAGTCTTCAATTTATTTTCCATGATTAGGGTAAGTAGTTAATACGGCGTTCTGGGTTGTATGGTGTAGAAATAACATCTAATTTAATCTTATAGGCTTTTAATTAATTTTTAACAGGCTCATATATAATTTCGAGCGCATTTCGGAGCGAAGTATACGCAATGAAGTGTAAGAGCCCTTTCTGCTTATTCATGCGCACAGGAACTCAGTAGGCAGATTTACCACAACAAAGAGATCCCCTATCCAATTCCACAGGAACATAGTTCATGATGTATGGATAGTAGGGGTATTTTCTCTTCGTTAGTTAACTTGATTTTCTTAACGTATTAATAAATTACTTCCGCTAGTTCATTGACTCTATTTGTATTCGACATGCGAGTTTTAGTAATGTGATATTCTCAACTAAATGGATATACAGACATGTATGTGTATTATTCATACAGAGAGGAAAATATGTAGGATAATGCAAAGTGTATTTAGTTGTTCATAGAAACCACGAAAGTTCAACTTTATAAGAAACAGGCTAGAACTAGAATATGTATTGTAATGTTTTAAACGAAGGAAAAATCGGAAAAAGCTTGATTGTTTGAAAGAACATAATTACATTTAGGGTTTAGTATTCCTCTTTAAAACGAGAAACTAACCCTTATTGTGACGTTCCAATACATATATTTATTTGTTCTGTACCGAAATCTTGCGTATTTTCAAACCATCAAGCTTGACTATTACTTCTCACGTCGGTTGGGTAAATACCCGATAAGTAGATAAAAAACGGATATTTATACAAACTAATTTTATACACCCAAAGACTAGGTGTAATGGGTGTACTCTGGTGGGTTTGATTGTGTACAACTATCGGTAAATTTTAAAATATCAGTAATTATTGTTTCGCCTGTGCCCATTGAGTGTGTTAAGGTGTTCACCTTGAACATTCGCCAAATATAGAGTAAAGAAAACTATGGAAAACCTTACTCTGAAAGTTGCGAGCTCGGGGTTCGAACCTATTCGAAAATATTAATAGTTACTATTTCGCCTATGCCCATAGAGCGTCTTCAGGATTCGGCAAATTTGGAGTAAGGAAAACTACGGAAAACCTTATTCTGGGAGTTGCGAGCCCGGATATCGCACCTCGAGAATGTTAGCTCAACGCGCTGGACACTGCGCCACCAGTCCTGTAAACACTGAGTAATGCAATAAGTTCACTCTAGGTTTTCCAATAGAAGGAAAACCTAGAGTGCGATCTCATTTTGTTTGGTTCTAATGATGAAGCGCAAAATTTGGATACTATTGATTTAGGAAAGACTTCGTTAGATTTAGAGGAAGATAATGAAAAATTATCCTAATTTTTTAGACAGTACTTCAATACACATATATTTATATTTTACAGTTTACAGGATAAAAATAAATTAACAAAACATGTAAGGCATATAGACTTTTACGCCTTACTGTGATAATTAATAATCTTTGGGTAGTCACTTCATCTCCATCCATATGCCCATTATTTGGTGATATACTGAATTTACCCCCAATCTACTGAAATAAACGTTGAACACTTTAGATACTTGGAACGGAAACACAGCCAAACACGAAAATAATAAATGTAAGAAAAAAGCAAAAAGAAAAGTTTCCTTGTTCTCTTCTGTTAATGACCTAAAACCCGATCAAAAAATAATTAATATTCAAGTATCTGATATTTGGTTTTTTTATTCTCTTCTGTTAATGACCTAAAACCCCCTCAAAAAAATAGTATAATAAAATAATATTTAAGTATCTGATAATTGAAAAAACTGGGTTATTATTATAAAGGTGTAGCTATTATGTAAAGCTCAAACACACAGGTCATTGCTGTAGGGTAACCAAGGCCAAATGCATTTTTTTTTTAACTTGAAAACAGTAACTATTTCAACTGAATTGAATGTCTCATTACAGGCTAAGAATGTTATCAGTATTATTGCAGCACAAATACAAGTAGTATTAATAAATCCGTTCAAAAATTCTAAAGCTATAAATGTGCGTTTGTTGCATCGTTTCACATAGAATGCACAATCTTACAATACCTAAATAACAAGCTAATCAATTACACAAACATAAATATACAATCACATCAGTTTCCCGACCGTGTACAGGCCGCAATCGACTAGGTGGCTCCTTAATTGTGTTTTAAACTTGCACAAACTAATACAAGTCTTTATTTCTTCAGAAAGTTCGTTAAAAATTTTCAGACCTCCACTGTGAATATACTGTGTATATTCTTAATCAAATTAAACTAATGTTTACTGGTGAATATATATAGATAACTGGTAGATAAAAAGACCAGCTAGATTAAAAATACGAAACCGTCTGAATAAATCCCGATATTGCTGAAACGCTGATACTCCAGCTTCTGAGCAATAAAAACCTGATCAGCCTCAGTGGTCAAACCCCATAAACATATTCCATAGGTTAACCTAGAACCAACCAAAGCATGATAGATTGAAACCAACTGGTTTGAAGACATGATACGCTTTAAAATTCTAAATAAGTAACAGATTGAATGTAATTTAGTAACCAAACACTACAATTATGTTTCCAGTTTAAATGTTTATCTATTGACAAAACCAGAAATTCACAATTGCACTTGAGGACCAACAGTCATCTTTATACTGGCACAACTCCTCTGTCTGTTGTGAAAGCGGACCACTTGGGTTTTACTTGCATTCAAGCGCAACAAATTTGTATTTCGCCAATTACTTGAACTCAATGCCAATTGACCCCTTAACAGCAAATCATTCTCGTTTTTATCAGAAATACGAAATGTGTTATCATCTGCATACATTATTAAAAAGACATCTGAAATACTAGTACTTAAATCGTTAGAGTATAGTAAAAATAGTATGGAACCCAACACGGAACCCTGCGGAACACCTAAGGCGATATCCGTGGTGACAGCCCGATCTGCATCGTGAAACATGTCCATCTTCCTTATATTCTGTACTAACAAACTGATATCTATTACTTAACCATGAATTTACGAGCACCAAATGAATGTAATTTAGACAAAAGTGTGCTGTGACAAAAATGATCGACACAACACATACTACTAAGGTCACAAAAACTCTTATCTCACCTACCTGGATGAAAGAAACTAGCTTAGTATAAAAGTTCATGAGTGCGGGAATAGTAGACTTATTTGAGCGAAAACCACGTTGATTACCTGTTAAAATATTATTCTTATCTAAAAACTAAACCGATCTAAAAACAACAACAAAATTTTTTAAAGGCTAGATGGAATTGTTTCTGGTCTATAATTATTAATGGATTGTGAATCGCCCTTTTTATAAACTAGAACTACTTCACACACTTTTAAAAAATTTCGAAATCTACTCTTAATAAAAAAAAAAGAAATAAGTTAATCAAATAAGTGTTTGGTTTTCAAATGTACATAAAAATTTTTTTAACGAGGTTTGTCGGGTCATGTCATCCGGTCTCGCAGAGCTTTTGTTTTTTTTTTTAAATTTAGAATTCACTAAATGCGGAAATTCATCATCTATAAAAGGATTTAAAATCAAAGAGAAACTACAACCGTTAACTTCATTATCATAATAATTAGTTGATAAATGTGAAATTGTACTGAAAATTGTTTTAGACGAATCTATAAAGATATAATTGAAAACGAAAGCGACACCTTCAGGATCTTCAGACAACATTCTTGGTTTTTCAAAGATAAAGTATTAACAGCGGTATGGTTCAACACATGAAAGCTAGCGGAATCCGGAATAGCAGAATTAAAGCAACGGTAATATTTTATACCACCATCGCGTATTCCGTAATTTCCGCCGATGATATGCGAGTTATTTTTAATGGGCCATGGAATTACGTACGGAGTTCTAGATTTGTAAGTGATACACGTCGATGTGAAACTGTGCCAGCTTTTTTGCTGCAGTTAGTTTCGTAAAAATTGATCACAATCTAAAAATAACAAATATAGGTCATAGGTCGTCCTTCTATTGCAAATGTGGGATTCGAATTACGAATATGACAGACAATCTGGTAGCGGTATATTTACGCTACTTTAATTCGTAAATACTTTTGAATCTGTAACAGAAAATGCTGTACCTAAGGGATGTATTATATGAAGCCAATGTGTGCTGCATACAATTGTAAATTTTTATAAAACTGAGGGTTATTGATTAAAATACTTCTATTTTCATTTCTTTTATATACGCAAAGTTGTCGAATAAATACAAATAATGGCAAATTTAAATATAAAAATTAAGTTACGTGTTGTGTAACGCGGTAAAATTTGTTAATATTTGAATAAAAATGTAAACGTTAAGAAATGATGTCAAGAATTAAGCATCTGTATTTTAAAAGAATAGTTAATCTAGCAGACATAGATACTGTTTTAACACTGCATTATAATAATTTCGTTAGTTCAATTAACTACAGCATGGGGCCCATCCTTTCATGCATGCGGGTTTTTAAAATGTAAAAAAAAAAAAACAGATCAGTTGTAGGCAAAGTCTCGCCACAAGAATACTGTAAGCCACTAGAACTATGGTAAAGTGTACTGAGTGTTCCATTTTTACAAACAATATGTTGCCAGACAGGTGTCACAAAAGAAAAAAAATGTTATACTATTGATTTTTGAAAAAAAAAAAAACTAGTTCATAAAAGTTTTTGCTTGTTCTAAAACCCTCAAATGATATCAAATTTTCAAAATAATGCGTAAAATCGACAGTTTTTGTATAATTTTTCCCCGATTTTAAACTAATATCAAGTCGGAAATCGGCCGGTAAATGTAAATACTTTCTTGATGTCGTGGTAGCGTCGGTGCCGTGACGTGATTGTGTCGGTGCTGTGGTCGGTATATGAGAAAACGTCCTATGCCGTGTGAGAATTATTATAATTCAACAAAATAGTATATTAAAAATTTTATGCAATCGTTTGATGAATTACTCCAGAAGAGACAATCACATTTCTCAACAAAAACTATTTTTTACATCTCAATGACATTAGTAGACCTCATATTGCAGTTTTTCATTGTTAGATTTACAACCAGAAGAAATAAAAAAGCTTCCATTTTAATCTAAATGCAGACGCCAATCCTTTCGAATTTATGAATTGCATGAAGTGAAAGAAGTCGTACGGTTTTATACCTTGCTGGTATTACGAACATATCTTCTCTAATAAATAGCGACTTTAGTATCACCTTTTATACGCTCGCCCGAAACTGTGTTGCAAGAGCTTTTGCTGGCTATACTGAAAGCATTAGCGAATTTAAAATTCAGGTCGGTAAATTGACTTGTTTGACCGACTTTCTTGGCAATAAATAAAATTTCCTCGAGTTGCTACAATTCAAAACTAAGTAAAACAAATATGAGAACGGCATTCGAAAATGTTTGTTTTCAATGAGAAAAAAAGTATGTATAGCATAGTGCCCTAGTGGACGGTCTTTTCATTAAATATTTGATTTCAAAACTTAAAATTAGAGGAGAGTTGAAACATTATGATTATGTTTTTACTAACAAAAGTAATGGGCTAATTTCTCCCGCCTATGATTTTTTTGTCTCGTGAAATATGCTTCGTTAGTAAGCCGAAAAAAGAGAAAGCCGTTAAAAATAATTGCTCGTTTGGAGCCTTCTAATGGTAATGATTCTTTTCCTGCATTAGTGGTATCCGTCTTTATATATGTTACTGTTACAAAATCTTATAACAAAAGTATACTTTGCATCAGTTACAAGGCTGCCCTACATAGTTTGAAATTCGTTTAGTTCTTTGCGTTATGTAATACAGTGAATGCTGCAGTAAATGATTTCCAAATTAGTTCTATACTGGGTAATTCAAATCTCTCACTCACTCTTCCAGAGCGCTTTGCACTATCTATGTAGGTACTTGTGTAATATTTGTGCAATACATAGGTAATCCAGATTATCGAGCCACCTTTGCCATCATCATTGTTACAAGTCGTGCGAAATCGGTTAAATTGGCAGTGGCGCGTTTGCTGTTGCTTAAAATGCAGTATAAACAGACGAGTGTTTTTGAAGATTAACGCTTTTAGTGGGCTATACTAAACGATAAGGATACAGAGGCTGAAGATTATTTGTAATTTCAAATTAGTAGAAAATTTTATATAAGAAAAAACGATATACATAAGCTGTATATTAATATATTATTGTATACATAAATAACTGTTACTAACGGATTTATTTCCTTCCAGATCTGAGTAAATATCTTATAATTTAAACAATTGAAACAATTGAATTACAATACTATTATCAGAGTTACCAAAAAAATCAATCTCATCCATCACAATTACATCGATCACACCATATACTTATATATTTGTAAAACTAAAAACTAATCATAAAACACTATTAAAATAGGAATAAACTACGGACTACTTACACAACAAAAACAGTGATTGATATACATTGAAAAACAAAAAAGCTGCAACCATAAACCAAGATAAACTGAATCAAACAAACCACGAAAATGAATATAGCACAAAAGATGTTTGGCATCCTTGCACGACAAACGCTTGTGAACCTACCAATACATGAACTAGTTTGAGAAATCCTTCTGACTGTCAGCAACTGTATGAGCAAATCATTTACAGTGATGTTGGAACAAAGAATGATTTTTAGTTTGAGTATGTTCGAACGCACATTTTCTATTCAGCATTCTCCGGACGATCTCGGATTGGCTTGAGTGTTGTTGGAGTAAACGTATAGTTGGCTATGCGAAACCTAATAGCTCACGTGTAAATTCCAAAAAAATACATTCAGCAATTAAACGCGGTAGAAATTTATACTATATACCATTAAAAAAATATGCAAATAAACCAAACAAATGATTATTGAAACAAACAACATCTACAATGTTTATGAGTATAAGGTAAGGTGAATAAAAGATAATTCTGAGAATTGTACAGCAGGCATGGGCAACCTACAGGTTGTGAGCTACATGTGACCGCTCGGGAAGTTTTGCCCGGCCCGCCATTAAATTTTATTATTGCATTTTTCGTTCTGCAGCACGGGCTCACCAAATTTTGTTCATATGACTATTATAAAATACGTATGGTCAACAAAATATTTTTTAATACGCAGTGAGGAAGCTTAAATTATTCGAGCAGGCTATGTTGTAAGAAAGTGCCAGAGTATTCGAAGCCGTTCTCAGAAGGTGAATTTGATTTAATAGGAGTAGCAAATATTTTATATCCCTTAAGAAGTAAAAATGTGTTTATTATTAAAATAACAATATATACCGAGTAAAATAATAAAAAAGGTCTTATAGACTAATGTTCGCAAGTTTTTTGTTCACAAAGTACAGGATTAGAAAACTCCATTTTTTTTTTAATTTCTTCTGATTGTAAAGACATAATCGAACCAAAATTAGTGTATTTTAGTTTAGAGCATTATTAGAATATTACCATGTTTTTAACGCGTTGAAACGCTTACCTATAGTTGTCTATAAAATTATGGAACATGTCATGTTCCTGATTACGTTTTTGTGTGATTTTGTTGTTAGTCGCTTCTTAAAATTGCTATTCAAAATAGTTCTCTACACTTTTGAAAAATACAGGGTCATGATTATGTGTTACAGCGAAGCTCAATTAAATTCTTCCGAAGCTCCACGTATCTATCGGGAGAGATATCTAGTAAGACATGTTCCTAAAGTTAAAACAGTTGTTGAGTTATTAGAACTCATAGTACTATTGCGAACCAAGGAGCTGTTTAGCAAAAGAATAGAAAATAATCCTAGAATAAGCAAAATAAGTTCAGCTGTACGGAATGTTAACCGGGAATCGGCTAGACAAGTCCTCAAAGAACAGGTTCTTCACCCGTTTCATTTCCAAAAAATTCATCACTTATCAGAACAGAATTATTTACTCCGTGTACAACATTGCAAGTGATTGAAAGATCAAAAACAAATTTTTCGTCATTCTATCAATCTTATTCAGCGATGAAGCAGGTTTTAGTCGCGTTGGTTTTTTGAACCTACATCAAACCGTAATACGGAATCACCAGCATGGGTTTTCTATTAACGTATGGGAGGCAAGTATAATCGACAATTACCTCATTTGTCCATTTCGATTTGCTCAATCGATTGACAGGCGAACTCTATCGACATTTTTTAGAAAATAAACTGACCAATTTATTAGATGTTCCAATGAGCATTATTAAAAAAATGTGCTACACGTATGACGTCGTGTCAGCTCGAAAAACTTTTGCAGACAAGTGAAAATAGGTGAGTTAGTCGCAGGGGACCTATACCATAGCCAGCTAATAGTCCTGACTTTAATCCCCTCGATTTTTAATTGTGGGGGGGTTTATGAAAAATGAAGTGTCATGCCGTACATCATTAACATAAAGATTGAAAGAATGTATCCAAGAACAAGGCTAAACATTTTAGCAGACCGAAGTAGCTCATATTATTTTAAATTTAATAATTTTTTGCCTTTGTTATGTTATGTTGTTATTTTTAAAGCTCATGTCGATCTGTCTTTTACTGTTTTATTGTAATGTCAACTCCAGACACACTTTCGTATCTGCATCTATTTTCTGTTGTTCATAAATCAAATAAATGAATACTATTATTGTTAATGACTGTTGTTTTGGCTCGTGGCCCATACAAAATTTTTCTCTTCGGCCCCTTTTAAAAAAAGGTTGTCCGTGCCTGCTGCGAAGGTACTTATCTCAGCAGTAAATATCTATTTGATTAGGGATGAAATATAAGTAGTGCGAAATGAAAAATACCGTTCGCTAGTACCACATTGCGATAATATCAAATAATTTTTATAAAATTTCGTATCCTAAAAGAAAGCGAAATTAAATTGCACTAATTTTAGCCGTTCATTTTATATAAACGTACTATTAAAAGCGTATTAAGAGCGTAACGCTGAAGATATTTATAGACCTTTCAGCTTCATTTCTTGATTTTCTAGATGTAATATTATAGCGTACAGCCATTGAACATTTATATTAAAATGGTGTTTGAAAGGTCTCTGAAAACAAAGCTTTTAAAGTAGATAAACACTCCCGTCACAAGTACCATGGGTTTAGATATTCGAACGTGTGTTCTTTGTTCACATTCGAATTTCTATATACAAAGACGCTTCAACATATGATTGACTACTTCTGGAAAGACAAAAGGCAAGTTTTTCAGGAACTCAGCCGATAAGGCACAAAATAGATGTAATGTTTATATTCATTCGTGGTTGATAAATTATTCAGTGCATTTACTCACGTACGTATGTGCACATATGTAGCAACCAATGGCTTTTATCTTTGCGTATACTGCATTTATGAATAAAATACCGTGCAGAGAAACAATGAGAATAAACATGTAGTAAAGTAGTTGCAATTTGGCTTTTTTACGCATGTAGTAGTACAATATGACCATAAAAAACGTGATTGAGAATTGATATCTTTTTATGTCGGTTACATCTGACAGTTAAATTTTGTTTAAATCATATCAGCAGGCACAAAATAACCAATTGATTATAAATATAAACTGAAATGATTTGTGAGTAATTAGAAAGGGAACCAGCTCAATTGAAAATAAAGTGATTACGTAAACCCAGCCTAAAATGCATCAAAAATGAATATTTGTAAATGAAACGCTATCAGCGTCAAACTGATTGTACGGTGATTTCTAATCAATAAAACATTTAATTAATAAAGTAAAGGGAGTAAAGGGAGGACGACTAAGATTGAAACTTCAAATTATGTTTGACATATTTGACAGTAATTATGAAAATAAGACTTTCTACGTTTACCATTTTATGAAAAAGATAATAAACCGATAATTCTCCTCCGTGAATCTGTTATCCAACCACCAAGCTTTTCCAAATTGCAATGGTTTCTGTATAATAGCATATGAGTTTACACTGGGCCATGTACGCATGCTTTATTAGTTAATAAAACCATTAAGGTGGAATTAATATTTGTCTGAAAAGGAGAATATTATCATCATTAATGTGATTTTCAAACCGATTACAATATTGCACTCTCATTACGTGTTAGTGGTAGATCCCAGATAACAAATTAGTTTCCTGTGAAAAGTTCCTAAATAACTTTTTAGATAAATGATCTATACGTCTTCCCACAAGATTCAGCAGTTCTTTTGCTGAGTCTATCGCTATTGAGTTTGCGACTTATTGCAACAGTTTCACAAAATTTAACAGCTTGTTAATATAAATTAAGATATGGTACTGCAAAATGTGAAAACACGAAATTTACCGGTACATAATTGCATAGAATAAGACCATTCGCCATTCTTTTGCTTTTGTCCGTTTCGAAAATAGTTGTAATTGATAAATGTTTGATGATCTGTAGGAAACATGCTTTAAAATGAAAAAAGATACATCAACAAATATTAACTGTGTTTTTTTACGTAATCAACATAAAAAATAACTAAAAAGGGCATAGCCTTCTCGACTATGTTGTTTATGGTCATATTGTACTACGAAATAAGTAATAGAGTTATGTTATTTTTGTAACGAGACAATTTTTTTTTTAATGCTAGAAATTTCTCGGATGTTACCAATTCCAATTTAAACATCAATATCTTTTTCTTTGGCATGTAACATAGTATTTCGAAAATCTAGTACAGACATGGATATAATAGATTGGGAAAATGTCAATCTTTTGAATAACAAATCCTACTTTTAACCATTTCTGCATATTGTAATCCAAAACACAATGATAAGTTATATCTTACTTCCTATAATTTATTACATTATATAATATCTTAAAAAATTAATAAATAAAAAGCAATTGAATCAACAAAGGGAACCCAAAAATGTTAAGTACTTTGAAGATCCCGTCTTCAACAAGTACTTCATTTGTGACTAACTGCTCTTTGTTCTTGTTTTTACTACGTATTTACAGGGAATTCAAAACATTTTATTACGGGACTATATATATATGTAATAGGGATTGCTCTTAAAAAAAATGGATTGTTTTCCAGCTCAATATAACCATGTTTGTGCTAGATTTCGGGAACATTCTCTATAACACGTCGACCGTTTCAAGTGCCGCGGAATTGGAAATTTCAAAAAGAGTTTTCAATTACTTTTAGAGATACGTTTAATAAAATTCTATATTTCAACATATAGATCGCCCACAATACGGTATTCGACAATCAACTTTCACGCAACACTTTATAACTTTGACTATATACGTTCCAACAATAATGCCTACCTTAAATTTCTGCCTCTAACTATTGAATATTTTACGAATTACCAGTATACATTCTTTGATTTACGAGTTTCTAAAGAATGAAGTTTAGTAGCGTATATCACACGATCTCGTAGTCAATTTAGGTCGCCAAGCTGAAAGGCTGTTACCTACAGCATGCACAATAATTGAATCGTATTTTGCAATATTGAAGGAACTCTACCGTTCCATTGGAGCAGTATTTTGAAGATCAATATAGCGAAATGTGTTTCTTAATAATGTCATTATAATGACACGACAATAGAAAATACAGGTAAGACATTAGTAACTTGTAACGAATACATGGATTTTTATGCCATACATTTTAGAGAACTATAAATTGAAATACATACATACCCATAATATTAAAATTACTTCTTTTTTTAACTCAACAACAATAATTTATTGGTTCAATATTGAGCTAACAAATGTGAGATGGACAACTGTCCATTTTAAATACGTTAACAAAGAATTATATCTTCGTCGCTGTTTACCGGGACTAACGAATATTATCGATAGTTTAACTGTCGAAATTTAAACGTATATAGATTTTGTTTAGTTACTTTTGCTTCTTGTTTTCTTTTTTCGTAAGATGTAGTTTTAAGTACTACGTTGTATGATGTAAAAATAAACTGAAAAAATTTCTTTTTAGATCAAATTCATCAGCAAAAATTTGATATTGAAAACTGACAAAATTGTGACGTACTGTGCTGATTACAGATGTATAAATGCACAGAAACGATTAATAGGTATTGTAGGTATTGTAGGTAGTGTAAAACGTATTACACGTCTATCGGAAATATTGTACCGGGTGGCCAAGTAAGAATAGCAGGCGGCTATATCTCAGAAGCTAGTAATCACACAGCTTTCGGATAAAACCTTCTTTAGTAAATGTGGCTCAAAGAAAATACTGAACAATTTTTGGGTTTGTAAGATAACCAGTAAATGGCGTAACAATCATGAAGAAGTATAAAATTAAAGTTTCCATCGTGTTTTGTTTAATTAAGTTATCAAAATCTGTGCATTTTATTTCCAACCCACTTCCCTTTCTTTTGCGTTAAACGTATTTTGTGATATCTTCCAAGTGTAGTGGAGAGACGTTAATTGCCTTTTTAAATAAATATCGATTACTTTTGTTAGGCTTAATCGATTCTAACAATTTTGGTCTCGTTTAAAAGAACTTCATTTAAATGCAGTTTAGGTCTAGTGGTTATATATTTGACACTCACCACTAGAGGCCGTTATTTGATTTTATAACAAATAAAGCGGCTTTTCGCGAAAATTTAAAATAGAATACGTATCTTGGCAGTAAAGAATTAAAAACTTAAGATCTCAGCAATATTTTTTTCTACCCGGAGATATTGAGGATAAAATGTGAAGATTTGGTGCACTTCGATTTTGCTGACTACCTCCGGAGTAGGCTTCGAATAATGGACGATGCAAAATAAAAAAAAAATGACAGATGTGACAACGTCGAAAAGGCTCATGTCCTCGTTTAGGCCTATTTTTTTAAGTCAATTTAATTTGTTTATTACTTTTCATAGAAATAGGTACAATGTTTGCATAAAAAAGCAAAAGATTACAATGATGATGAATTTGAACAGAATGAGGCAAAAAGTGAAAATACTGAGTGTTTGCGTTTATAACTGAAATTTTATTTATTTGCAATTAATTCACTTTGCTCACTCATAGGCTCCAGAGAAGACCAAGAAAGAGACCAGAGTATTGCAGAGTATGTTCTTATCCGATTTTCATTATTTTCAAGTATAATGACAAAATTTGCGTTCTTATAATTAGTCCAAAATTTAGCTTGAATAAATGCGTGTTAAGTAAAATAAAAATATCTTTGCATTGACTACCCTCACATATGATGTACCGGTTATTTGAATCAATTCTTTCAAGGATCAAAATTACTTCAAAAATTTTGTTCTGATATGTGTGATTGTCAGTGAATTGTAACAGTGACGTTCATTTCCAAGTTTGTACATTGTTTTGTTAGAAAATGCCACACACTTATTAGAAGAGCAATAGGCGCTATTCGTAAACAAAGCGCAAAATGTTTACAGATCAATGGTCGTGTTTTTGAACATTTATCAAAGGAACTCTGTGATTACAAAATCCCGATTCGCTCTGTATATACACATATGTTTTTTTTTTTTCGCAATATGCCCATTTTCGTTGGGTACTAGACAAGGTGCTTTCGTTGTAGATGCGATTGTGCAGTGTATTAGCGTAATTTTTTATATTACTTATGTCATGCGCATGCATTAATACTACTATTGTTTTTATTTCTTTTTTGTTGTTTAATAATTATACTGTGCAGAATGCATTTGTTAGTACAAATGCAATTAGGAATTTCATAAATGCGCAATAATAGAGACATTTATATTCATCTCTGTACTTTTCCAGAAGAGCAACCAAGGGGAAAAGAGGTATAAGAATTTGTATTCATAGCCGCCGTGTTGTATGTGCCTACATTAGAGGAGTAATATACCTTCAACATTTAAAAAAATTATTACGCAGTAATTACGACCCCGCCTTTTTACCATATTATATAATTGTAGTTCAGATTTTCAAAACTATACTTTTAAGAAAAATAAAAAAAGAAAACGTTTAAGCTGTCCAATGGAATCACCATCATGAATTGTTTTTGGGACTCCTTACTTAATATTTCTATCTGTATTGATAATAATAACTAGAGATGACCAAGCCAGGTGAAATTATTACTTTTTTGCAGCGACTAGACAGACTCGTGTCTATTCGTTTCATAAGATAGGGTTCGTGTTGCCTACTGGTTTCCCCGAGAGTCAACACAGAAAATTTTCCGGTAATTCCTGTAGTAGGGTGTAACAACTCTTTCGTTCATTGCTATTATTTTGTAAATAGATGCTTTCCTGTGGTCTTCAACAATATTTTAAGCGACAGTTCAACACAAGGGAATTGAATTCTACATATGTCAAAACGTAAGTAACGCCAAACGCAGTCTAATCTAATCTATAGAGGAAGATGTACACTTCCTGTTGTTCGCAGTTGATGCACTAACATAATCTTTCTTTGTTTGTGAGGAATATTTTTATAATTAAAAAGGCGACAAAAGAAAATGTAAAAGCATTTTCGGCCTAAACGAGGACAAGAGCCTTTTCGACGTTGTCACATATGTAATTTTTTTTTATTTTGCATCGTTCATTATGCGAAGCGTACTAGCAAAACCTAAGTGCACATTCTTTCATTAATATCTCCAGCTAGAAAAAAGATATTGTTGAGATCTTAAGTTTTTAATTCTTTACTGTCAAGATACATATTCTATTTAAAATTTTCGCGAAAAGCCGCTTTATTTGTAATAAAATCAAATAACGGCCTCTAGTGGTGAGGGTAAAATTTATAAGAACTAGACCTAAACTGCGTTTGATATATGAAATAAAGTTCTTTTAAATGAGACCAAGATTGTTAGAATCGATTAAGTCTAACAAGAATAATCGATATTTATTTAAAAAGGTAATTATCGTCTCCTTACCACGCTTAGGCAAAATATGTTTAACGCAAAAGAAAGGGAAGTGGATTGGAAATAAAACGCACAGATTTTTATAACTCTTAATTAAACAAAACATGATGAAAACTTTAATTTTATACTTCTTCATGACTCTTACGCCATTTACTAGTTATCTTATATACCCAAAAATTTTCTTTGGGCCAAATTTACTAAAACAGATTTTATCCGAAAGCTCTGTGATTACGAGCTTCTGAGACATAGCCGATTGCCATTCTTATTTGGCCACCCGGTACAATACGTGCGATTTCCGATAGACAGAGATAGACGAAGAGAGCACACTCGATCTTTTCCGAAAGTTCACGTATGCTGTGGCATTTCGAAGTTTGGAGTACTTGGTCCATATTTTTTTGAGAGAGATTTTTACCTAGATTTGTTGCAGAATTTTGTTGTAAAGAATCTTTCCCTCCGTAACATAACATCTGGTTACTTTCAGCAAGATGGCACCACTGGTTTATTTTTTGACGGTTTACCATTACCTGGATCAAACATTTGGTAGACGGTGGATTGGAAGAGCTGGACCTTTAGCTTGGCTAGCACGGTCACCAGACTTGACTCTTTGTGATTTCTGGCTATAGGAAATGGTGAAAGAACGCGTGTATGCTACAAGACCTACTGATATTAATGACCTTAAAGAACGTATAACAACGGTTGTCCGCTCTATACCTACGGAAATGTGTAAACGAGCTATGGTCTGTATGGTGAAAATTTACACATGCATTCAGAACCAAGGAGTACAAGGTGGGCCAAATTCGATACTTTTAATATGGAAACTTGTATTTCTAAAGGAATTAGAAAAAAACTGACCAAAGCTTCTAGAGCTCGATTTTAAAGAGAAATCAATTGGTGAAATCCCTATTTATATATCTTCCTTAATATAAGAGATACATACATACATTTCTTAAAATGTGCAATTTTTAAAAACCCTTGTAACTTTTTTATTTGTGAAAATGCTTGATTTATATAACAACTATATTAGGGCGCTTTTTGACGCAGAATCCTATGCTCTATTTTTTTCTTTTTTTAAACTCCTATTTTTTGAGATATTATCAAGACTTGTTTTTTTTTTTAATGGAACACCCAACCTATATATTTTTAGACTAGTGAAAAGCATATAAAATTACCTTTAGAATGATATAACACACTTGATATTTTATTTAAACAATTTTTAAATTATTTATTTTTATTCATTTCACATTATTTTAAGATTGCTATGGATGGTGGTAAATAAGCAAGTAAAAGATTTCAACAAGGCAGAAAAAAATTGTTTTAACATTGAATGTTACAAATAACAATTCAAACAAACTAAACCAAGGAAACCATTAATAGTATTACTGATATTCTAGCTATAAGGAATTAAGAGGGGTGATTCGGTAAAAATTCATAATGTATTGAAAATTTGAAATTAATCATGACTAGAACTAAAATAAGTTGGTTTCTAAAATTCTTACCGACATATTTAAACGAAATATTTATAGAATATACCTTTGTTACTAAAAAATGCGTAAACATGATAAATTATAGCAAGTGTTCGAATTGTCCGCCATTCTGTTGTAAACATAATCGACACCATTTTCTTACACTCTGAGCTGAGTTCACCAACTCGAGCGGAGATAGAGAGTCGAACTCTTGCAAAACTGCAGCCTCTAGTTCCTGTCTTGAATTGGGAGAATGCTTAAACGCAAGATTTTTAATTCTTCCCCAAAGGAAAAAATCGAATTGGGTTAGATCAGGCAACCTTGCCGGCCAATGTATCGGTCCTTGATTCCCGATCCAATTGTTACCGAATTGTTGATTTAGGAACTCATTAATCTGGCCAACATTGTGAGGAGGTGTTCCGTCATGCTGGAAGTAAACGAATTCCAATTGATTTAAAGGTATTTCGTCTACGAAAGGTTCAATAAATTGTCGCAAAATTTGCAAGTGTCTTTCAGAGTTAAGAATTCCGTGATATATGTAGTGCCCAATTATCCTGCCACGGAAAATTCCTACCAACACATTGAAACTGTATCGGCCTTGGTTTCTCCTCTCAACAGTAACATGGGGATTTTCACGCGACCAAGTATAAGAATTAAACCTGTTAAAAATTCCCGCACTGCTTACGTTACATTCATCCGTCCATACACAGTTTAGAGCAAAATTATGATTTTCTTCACATTTTCCCAAAAGCCATTGGCAATGTACCATACGACGCTACAAATCCGCGGCAAAAAGGTAGTGCACTTTCCTTGTGGGATAGGGTTTCATTTTATGGTTTTTTAAAATGCGCCTTGCCAATGTTCTTGCTAAACCTGTTGTTTGTGCCATCTGGCGAGTGGAATGTGTCGGGTTATTTACAGTTTCCCCTAAAACAGCAATTTCCTCTAATTCTTTGTCTCTATTTTGAGCCACATAATTTTTAGGTCTCGGCTTTTGAAAGGATCCAAAATTTATTAAATTTTTCAGGATATCGCTCATAGTAAATGTTACATGCAACTTCCTCATTTTCAACTGCTTCTATGAAACACTTTATCATATTTTTCAGTTTTCCTATATTTTTCAATTCTTAGATAATGAAAACATCAGTAATATTAATGAAAACTGACATTTCAGAACATTTAGACAATATAAAATAAATACGTGTATTGCTTAGTTACCATCCATAGCTATCTTAAAATAATGTGAAATGAAGAAAAACAAATAATTTAAAAATTGTTTAAATAAAATATCAAGTGTCTTATATCATTCTAAAGGTAATTTTATATGCTTCTTAATAGTGTAAAAATATATAGGGTGTTCCATATAAAAAAAACACAAGTCTTGATACGAGTATAAAAAAAAAAAGATTAGAGCGTAGGATTCTGCGTCAAAAGCGCCCTAACATAGTTTGTATATAAATCAAGCATTTTCACAAATAAAAAAGTTACAAGGGTTTTTAAAAATTGCACATTTTAAGAAAACGCTCTGTACCTCATATTAAGGAAGATATCAAAATAGGGATTTCACCAATCGATTTCTCTTTAAAATCGAGCTCCAGAAGCTTAGGTCAGTTTTTATCTAATTCCTTTAGAAATATAAGTTCCCTATTAAAAGTATCGAATTTGGCCCAACTTGTACATAAGATATTTTTAGGATGGATATAGTTTCTCATTATTTATTTAGCTGCAATTTTGCAATTTCATAAAAACATTTTGAATTCTATGCTGTTCCAAATCTACTGAGATTTTTTCGGCTTTCATATATTCAAAGGATATACTTTCTTTTCCATGCTAAATTACACATATCTTCATATTACTCACCATCATAAATTTAAAAAAAATGTTTACTCATTTCTTTCTGTATTTCTAAATTATGTATCTAATTTTATTAATTTAAAATGGGATGATATAAACATTTATACGTAATCATAAACTTTATATTTTATAGTTATTGCACTAGAAATTATATTCATGTAATTGAAAGATTTGATCTAACATTTTATTGAAAATAATCGTACATAATTATGGACCAACTTCCTCCTTTTTGTTTAAAATTTGTTTCGTATGTTATCGGTATATTATTTCATTTTATGGCTCTTTTTTCATTCGAACTGTTAAATAAAATTAAACCTTGGAATTGCGCAAGTTAAATGGAATTCCGGCGTGATGTCATCTTAATGCATTCATTCAAAATAGCGAATTATAAATCTTGCAAAACCAGATTATAAATGATTTGGTAAGTAAACACGACTGGAACACCATGTAGTTCTCCACCAACAAAATATAGAGTTAAATGGTTTTAAAAATACCCATTTCAAATACAGTAAACAATCTTGGCAACAGCAGTGCCGGTTGCGGTTATGTTTCCATTTTTGAGTTTATCACAATGCATTTATAAAAACGTCAATAATCAGCAATAGTACGTGTGTGTGCTTAAATACCTCTTTAGCTCTATGTGCTGCGCCTGGCCTGGTTATGAGTGCAGTGCCGTTACAAATAACGGCAGTGTCTTCGACAAAAACGCATTCCGGCAATGTTTCATCAGGTGGCAACTCAATAACATCCAACCCCAATTCCCTCAATAATCTGACGTACGCTTCATGTTGTTTCTTCGCCTCCTCCAATTCTATTTCACCCCTTGTACGCAGGGATAACGGGATTCTGCATACAATTGCGTGCGTATAACGAAACGCCGCCATGTTATCGACAGCGCGACGCGAAACTAACTAATTTCGTCGCTTCGTCGGTTGGACTTCCATGTTAGAACGCTGGGATCCTATTAAAAGCGCACAATTAGAAGCAACTTGCTCGTGACTGTTCGTTAACGTTCGCGCTGGTGTTGGCGTATTGCGCTTTGGAGATATTCGTACGATTTTAGCATGTATGACGGTTAATTGGCTCCTGATTAGAAAAATAAATGCGCTGAATGTTTAAAGTAAGTTTGTATATTTGTTCAAAGGATTGATGGAATATAGCTGCGAAATAATGCATTGTCAGACCGTAGGTAGACCGTAGATATCTACTTTATTACCTTGAAGTTACAGTAAGTTAATATAACATAAATATTTAAAACAGACTTTGAAATAAATAATTAAATCTATAGAGCTTTTGTCACGTTAAGCTTGTATATTTACATACTGTATATCCTATATTTTCATAAAAGTTGGTGTAAGGTGCGATAGAAGACTGTTATTTTATTTATTATGGTTTTTTATTGTGCTGTACTTTTTAGTTATTTTTGGCCATTTTCGTATTTATTTGTTCTTATGAGACTTTCCCTGGAGAAGCTCTTTTAGCTTGATCTTCCACTCGTTCTAACATATATTCACCTAGTTTTCCAAATAAGCTCTATTAGTAACATTCGCTGAGGAATTCGAAATATTACTATAGCAAGTATTAAAAATATTTTGTGAATTCCTTGTTAAAGTATCTAAGGCAAATTACAAACAATTTTACGACTTTAAATTGAAAAATTAATTATATGATAGTCATGTATTTCCCATTTCAAAATTGTGTCGAATTATGTTGGAAGGCTTTAGGAACATTATTCCCCTAGTTATCCTGCTATGTGTGGTCCTACTGGTATCAATTGGGTCAGGCCGTAGCATCAATGTTTTTAGCCACTGCAACCTAAATAAACCTATTGTAACAGAGCTCTTTTGTATGTTAGAATAATCGGAGGCTTTTGAAAAATCTTAATTCTACTTTAGGATCATCCTTTAATTCTGTGTGTTAGGAATGGCTTACTGAAATGTTGATGTAATTTGTGATTAATAACAACACATTTTCATACGAGGGTGGCTCAAGAAGTCCTTAGAAAATTTAAGAAATGGCGCTCGTAGTTTAGAATATGTATCATTAGTTACTAGTACCATCACACGGTTTCATTTTTATTGTCGATTTAAGCAAAGAAATTTTATTTACGTAGAAAAACCGACTGTGTTAGCAACTCTGTTTGCACGAAAAGTTGTTTGTGAAAAAAAATCTCGTTAAGATGGGTGCTTGTTTGCTCTCAGTGGAGAATAAACGCAGTAGTACGATCAACTCTGAAGCTGTTTTGACGCTTTTCCGTCGCAATCCTGAGTTTCTCCGTCGATACATAACTATGGACGAAACATGGATGCACTACTGCACTCCGGAGACGAAGGAACAGTCAAAACAGTGGGTTTTTGAAGGTGAACGGGCTCCGAAGAAGGCGGATACAATGAAATCAGCCTCGGTTTTTTGAAATGCACGCGGAATCATCAGCAGCGATTACTTGAAAAAACAACCGACAATAACTGGAAAGTATTATGCGTCGTTATTGGACCGGTTAAGTGAAGAAATCGAGAAAAAGCGTCCTCATTTAAAAAACAGAAAGGTTCTCTTCCATCAAGACAATGCACGGATACACACCTGCGCAGTTTCGATTGCCAAAATTATGGAATTAAAGTTGGTGTTAATACAAGATCCACTGTATTCACCGAATTTGATCCCCAGTAACTTCTTTCTATTTCCAAATTTGAAAAAATTGGTTCGGCGGACAACGATTCACGTCGAACAAGGAACTCATCGTCCAAACAGATTTCTATTTTGAGTACCTTTCGAAATCCTACTTTTTAGAGGGCTTAAGAAAACCGAAGAAATGTTTGGATAGAGGTTATGTTGAAAATTAAATAAAAATCTACAGAAAGTACTTTGTTTTTTAACTTTTTCTAAGGAGTCATCGAACGACTCTCGTAGAATGTGTTCTGCTATCTCCAAATCTTCTTAGTATAGACGACAGAATTGTTCTTCACTATTTTAAGATTGCATGGCCTGTTAATAAGCCTGCCAGTATTCTAAGGTCTCGTTTAAGGAAAGATAACACTATTTTTGTTATCATTGGCGAGCCCGATATGAATACCTTCCGCTGATCGTGTCCTCGCATGTTTTGCTAAGACCTTTTGCTTTGCTTTCCTTTTTATGATTTCTGCTTTAAGTGGCTTTTTTGTAGACCACAGTAGGAACAATATATGCGCTCCTTATTTGGCCAGCTTATCGTTTTTTTTATTTCCCTCGACTATTTGATGGTTTGGAATGCAAAGTAAGTGGTTTTTGCGCTTCAACTGCCTTATGTTCGGTATACATTAGTGTATCTGGGCAGATTCATATGTATATGCTCTAAGTTTTTTTTAACGCGCAAGTTTCATAAAAAAATATTCTAAACAGTAGTGACATAAGCTGATAGGTAAATAGTTCCGTGAAGTAGCGAAGCACTCGGAGCAACGCTAATGATGCCGGGTAGGCAGATATGTGTCCGTTGATTAGTGCTTTTTCTCCTCAGATTGCATTTACTGTAAGTGGTTCCATCAATAGTATGAACTGTATTTGAATTTCTTTCAGCCATGGATATCCAGTGGATACTTTTGGCTATAAAAAGATATCTGGTGAATATTCAATTATGTTGTTTAAATATTTAGTGGATATACTAACTGAGGTTTAACAGGAGGAAATAGTTCAAAAGTAAATATATAATTGTAAAAATATTTATTTAATTCATATAATACATATTTGGTATGTGAATGTTTATTTAACAACCGTTTACCTTAATATAAATAATAACATAACTAGTATACAAAATAAAGGGCTGTAATGTAGAAAAGTACTTTTCGAAGCTATCTTAGATGGAATAATATTTTCAAGAATACTTTCTGTTTCCGTTTCTACTGATGTTGAAGTATCTTCCGTCACTTCTGTAACAAGTTTAATTAAATTAAAATTAGTCACTGTTGTTCACATTTTATTGGCAACATGATATACATAAATTCGTGTTCATTTTACCTGCTCCTTCGGTAGCAAATTTCAAAATAGGGCTGGCTTTCGACCATCCGTACCGATTTCTGGAGAGCAATAGGGCTTCATACATTGTTCTCTCTTTTAAACCTTTGATGGTATACATTTTTGAGTACGTGTATCCCGTATTGCTTTTATGCTCTGTTGGTATCGTTAGCTTAGTCCATCCTGGTTTGTGAAGACTAGGGTGCGCTTTATAAGGCCGAAACCACAAGCTATATTCTATTATAGGTGTAAAACTGTCGGCTTCCCAGATAAGCGTGTAGGATGTTTCGGCGTTGATATTTTTGTCATCGGTTTTTTTGAATTCTGCTGGATTTGGAACACCTACAGATAATATTCTATGAAACATTACCGAGGATTTACTACCACTACTGGGACAATGCAAAGTAACAGTAGTTAATAATTTGTTTAATATTTATGCGTGTTCGAATCTCGGACTATTTTGTACATTAAGAAGTTTTTTGCTTCGAGATTTGTGAGGCCAGTTGCATTTGCTTTTACTATTAAAACGACAAAGCATTCGTATTAAAAAAGACACACTCGCTATTTCTCATCGAATAATCAACGTATACGCACTCCAGCTAGGCCACCTTCATTTTCCATCATCATAATTTCCACGCTGAGTGTTAGTTGTTACTGTTTCTTTTGAATACACACGTACATATAAGCAATTTGCAGTCGTGCTTTATATCTAATATTGAGGAACTAGCGCGCCAATTCCTTCAACCGTATGACATCCTCGCACAATGCGTTTATTAAAGATGTCTAGATTTTGCTTATTAAAAATTAACATAGTAAACATTGTATGAATTATTTAAATAAAGCAAGCTGTTGACTCCTTGACACGGAATAAGTAAGTATGATAATAATTATAATCCATAAAGACATTATTTTTCGATCAATTTTATTCTAGACTTACTTTGAAATATTGTGCGAGTCCGATTTTGAAAAAAAAAGATGGTTTTCCGGCAATCAATACAACCGATAGATAGCTTTGTCCTTCAGGTGCTATACAGGGCGTCTTATAAGGAACTGCATCAATCGATATGTGGAAGAGTGTACATTTGAAAATTCTTAAAACTTGGCAATATACTAACGCTTATATGTACTATAAATAAAACATTTTCAATTATATAAGACTTCCGGTTATAACGGAAGTAGCTCTCGACAAAATAGAACATCCCGTATATTATTACATTTTTAAATTCCTAGTTCAATTTATGGTTTTTACGTGGATACGGAAGTCTTAGAAATACTTTAGCTCGATAGTACATGCAGGCTTTGGTATATTAGCAAGTTATCAGAATTTTCCAATGCATTGTTTTTCATATATTGAGAGATGCACTTCCTCCTAATACACTCTATGTATCAGTTGCGGTGTGTGATGACATAATGGAGGACCGTACACGACGGTTCAACCTTCCTCGTGTATTTTCCTTGCATATTGAGTATATTGTATTATGCAACGGAAATACACGAGGAAGTCCAATTGTCGTGCATGGCCCTCTGTTATGTCATCACCCAAAGCCATTGCTCTATATAAGTCAAATAAGTAGGTAGTACAATGCAAAAACGTCCACAAATTTAAAAGTATTTTGTTTTAGGTTAAAATTATGTAGTCATGTTTTCAATTTTTTCATTTCAATTGGGCTTAAAAACAGAGCGAACTCAACTTATCCAGATGACCCTCTCCTTAAGATTTCACAACACAAGTAACTGTGTATTTCTAAATGTATTATGCAATAAAGAAATTTATTATTATTATTATTGCATATTACTATTATTATTATTGCATATTACTATTATTATTATTACGCATAATCATGATCGTTATAATTGAACAATGAAAAATGCTGCTCACATAAATTCTACAATACAAGAAAAGTATTCAGTAACAATTCTTCAGAATTTTTTGTAGTATCTAGGACAACGTCCATAGATATGTTTGTTATACAGAAAATAATCCGTTTATGTAGGAGTGTCTGCTGTAGATCCTAACAACGTTATTTTCGAATAAGTAACAGCAATAAGTTATTTATAAATTCACTTAAACTGTACTAATAGTAAACTATTAAACAATTTAGATATTTACTTTCAGTTTTACAAACCGAGGCCAGTATAAATAATAATACTATCAAACATAATATATAAAGTAAGGTAGAATCGCGCTCAATAGAGAACATTGTGGAATTCGGGAAATTATTGATCAACTCCACACAGTTTCCACAAAAGCACGTGATAAGAATTAAAATAGCACGAAATTGTGCGAAATGTGCGGTGGCAGATGCAGTGAGGTATAGAAGGGAAAAAGTACGATGCAAAGTATGTTTTTTTTTAGATGTATAACAAAACAAAAATCAGTCAGTATTTTTAAATAAAATATTAACCGAATTTTGGGAAAACTATGGTGGCAAGTTAGTCTGTTATTTTAAATGGAAATACGGGTTTCTTTCTTCTTTTTGAATTTTGAAACTTGCTTTCTATTTTAGGACCATTTACATTAATTCATTGCTTTCTTTTTACTTCTATTTTCTCTAAAAAGTGTACAATATCGTTTTATATAAAGAAGTGTGACAAGTGTCGTTTGCGAATAGTACTCCTTCACTACAAAAACTACAAACTACAAAAAAAATGGAGGACATTATATAGGGTGCTCGGAACTTAATGTTGATTCGGCATTTCTTTTCAAATTTTTATATCATATGATGTAAAATTAGCTTTAAGCAGTTTCTATCGCCTACTTTTTATGAATTAGCTTTTTTGTACAATGTTCCATATGCTCTTTTTGGAGAAAATTAAATTAATTCTATTGATGAAGATTTTCAATGGAGGTGGGCTTAAGATTAAAAGTAAAGTTCAAAACGGAAGAAAAAACTGGAATTCCCATATAAGAAAGTTCCCAGGGGTTCCGGGGTTAACGAGAAGCGTAATATTAACAAAGATAGTCAGATCAAAAGTAACTATGTTTAACTCCTTCGTTCACAATAACAATTTGCCAGATTTTCTCTAAAAAGTTTAGCTTTTGTCACTTAAAGGTTAGAAAAAAAGAAATGGCGTGGGACCTCATTGTGCCTATATGAATTTCGAGTGACGGTAATATATACCGTTTGCGTCAATATTTTCAGAAGTTTACTACATTTTTTTCGAAAAATCTCTTTAAAAGCCGTACGATAAGTAATGACGATTGAATAAAAAATAAAAATTTTAATGGATGCAATATCTATACCTGATAGTTGAAATTCTAAAGTTTCTTCGCCAATTTCGTTCACAGCTTTGCAGGTGTATATACCGAAATCACTTTTTTGAATGTTTCTTATGATTAGACTATATTTCTCGTCATCTCCTAAAAACAATACTCGATTATCATAAGTGACTGGGTTATCGCCTTTGTACCATATTATTTCACTGATAGGATCTGAAGTAACTCGGCAATCCAATTGAGCTCTAAATCCCGGTGCTGTATGTATCCAGGATTTCATCGTTGTTAACTCCGGAGGATCTGCAAGTCATTTAATACGCATTAATGTAGTGATAAGAAATATCGATTTTCATTGCAAGAGTTTAGATAAGTAAGCTATATATTGTAGTTTCACCAATATTCCTCTTACATTCAATATTTTACTGAAGAATTACTAATTCTTATGGAATGGTTCTTACCCTCTTTAAAAGGAATGTTTATGACAATGACGACTTATCCATGTAATTAGCAGAAAATACTTTCAAATAAAAAATTATTCAAGAGACAAGTACTGCATAACGTAAAATTATATTTAAGTTTCTGCAACGCATGATGTCGGTTTGGGCGCCTTTCCTCAATTCATGTAAAATTTCATCCGTATTCCTTGTACTTATTTATCTTACTTTTTGAAATAATTGATAGAATTAAGATTTTTGCGAAATACTGCTGTTTCTTTAACGGCCAATATGTTGAACGTTTCACAGGCTACACGAAAAAAACAAACTTACAATATTTTTTTATTAACAATTTATACACGGAACGCCTTCTTGTGTTGGTGGTGACAAGCGAGTGCGTTCAAACCGAACTGGCCTTTTTTTATTATTTCAAGAACTTCACAGTGTACCAACATTCCTTTTTTTTAAACCTGGTTTAGGTAGATCAATAGGTTAGTCATATTCAACAAACCTTCAACAAACCAAACTTTGGAAAAAGTTTCTATTCTGTATAGAATATCATTCAGGAGCCGTTGTGAAAATCTTTGTATTTCTACTTATTCGTTATTTATTGACGATAACATAGTTACTTACATGTTATTTTTAGCTGGATTTCTTTAGTTGCCGGTTCTCCAACACCATTCGTCGCTATACATTCGTATGTGCCGGCTAAATGTCGATCTGCCGCAGAAAAACTTAGAACGTTTCTATTATCTATAAGCTTTAAATCTCTACCCTACAACAACGATTATTTTTTCTTATAATTTAATCTAGTGAAATGAATCTGCAGACAAATTGAAAAAAAATAACTTAAATCGTTTTCACAAGTATTAAAGGAAAGTGTGCGCTTGATATAAACGTTTTAGTACATTTAATACAAATACACTGGCTGGAATTAAAAATGCAAACCCGTAAATTGTTGTAGTATTTCATTAACATTTTATAAATTTATTTTTCAACTTAAACTAGCATATTGCTTTGCCCTAGTTCGTTTTCCAGCATTTTCAAGAGCCAAATATTCCGCACATGATTTTACGGGAACACCTGTTACAATCCGATAGCTGTACAAAAATGAGTAAAATGCCTGCAGAATATTTCAAGCAATTGTGAGTGAAGCGTCGTAGACGAGAACGTGCATCTTATAAACAATTAACTCCCTTTGAATGTGGCCGGGTTAGGCGGTGTTAATTTCCGGGAAATAGCGCATAAACTTAATTGTAATCATTCGATTGTATTACGGTGTTGGAACTTGTAGATTGTAAATCAAGGTAAAGCACATAGAGCAGGTTCACACGTACCCAGATGGACCACCTTCGAGAATATTTTCTTTTGAAGAGCCTAGTTGTTCAATATCGGTTTCAGTTGGTAATATTTTACCACAACAGTAGCGTTCCGGTATCGTCGTAGAACATCATTACTTATTGCTATTACCTTTAATAACTAAAGATAAACTCACTAGATGAAACTTACTTACTTTTCTTAAATTGTCTTTCGATTACATGTTTATAAGTAGTATAAGCATTTTTAGTACTAACAAAGATTATTTTCAAAAATTTTTTGGGGGTGCATTTTTACTTGCGGCCAGTGTATTACAAACATGTAAATTATCGCTACACTTTTGCTAATAGAAATTAAGATTGGTGTCTTTATATCGTGCGTCATTTCAATTAATCTATTGACTATTACTGATTCCTTTTGTTACATTTTAGCATTCAAAATTTAATTTTTTAAATTGATTGGTGTTCAATAAAGTGTGATTTCGAAGTAGAAAGAAACTAAATAAATTGTTCAGAGATATTTTAAACCTACAATATACTGTAGATAACACATGATAAGCTTAGAAATATAAATACGAATGTGTTATTAAATAACGGAGAACTGGTGGCACAGCCCCCATCATACAAAACCTTAGTGTTTGCCATACTACCCCACAATCCATCCGCTATCATTATTTAGCAATACCAAAATCAACTTTGCGCAAACATCACTCATATATGTAAAAAGAAAGAGTATTTTTTATTACATTTTTTACATTAGAAAGGCAAGTTTATAGCTGTTCCATCAGATTATGACTAATTAATTTGATTTAATTTGATGCCCCATGCGATTGTCTTTTGTTTACACTAATCATCTGAAAAAATATGTATTTAATAATTTGACTAATATTGTAGTACTTTACGCATCTAATTCGTTATCATTATTTGATAGTCGACTAACACCAACAATTTCTTTCCTACGAAGAGATAGTGTAGTTAGTTAATTGTTAACTATATCGAAGACAAAAATCGGAAAATACGTATAAATTTGTCAATAGCTTTAAATTTAAATTGAAAATAAAGTAAACTTACATTTCTCTTCCATGTTATTACGGGAATCGGAACGCCTTTTCCGGTACATGCCATCCTCACCTCTTCCCCAAGTTTAACCTCCAAGTATCCGTTTTCAGGATCAGATTCAATGGATGGTGGATCTAAATAAAAAGAACAAATTAAGATGGATCCAGGACGACTTTTATATTGTTCTAACGGAGAAATTGAACAAATCAAAAATCCATTTGATAGAAAAACGTTTGGACAGAATATTAAATTATTGTGTCTAATAGCTTCGAGGTTTTTATTTTATTTTGACTATTACTTTCCGTTAGCATTGTTAATACAGAATCTTCTGATTAAAAATGTAATAACTATCTGAATTGCCCAACCAAATATATATTTGTTTTTCTTTAGACCTGATACCTGTTTTTTTATTTTTGGATGGCTCTTCATCTTCTAATTCCAAATATGTAACACTATAAAAGACTATTCTAAACAACTAGTGACTCGTTTTACTCAAAAATGTAAAAATTATCATCAACGAAACATAGATGGGAAAACAAACATATTTGAGAAAAACTTAAAAAATACAATTGATTGTCTTCTTAAGTTTTGTATAGCTTTAGAAATGCAATTATTATTTCTTTCGTCCAGATTATTACTTTCATCCTGAATTTTCTCTTTGACAATGTTAATGCTTGCATTGGACTCGAAATACACTTTTTAATATAAGAAGCTTCATAAGAAAGAATCTAATGTTATCAAATTAAAGCAGATCATATTGTTTAACTGATTTCTTAAGAAGTGTTGCAATAAATCATCTATTGGTGAAACAATTGTTTCCCAAATGTTTCTTCTGTTAATTTGAAATGACGAACTACTCTGTTTTGGAAAGGTTACATTCGCTGATAATTTTGTGCATTCTTTTTTGAAATTCAAATTTATTCTTCTTGAACTTTCATTTATCATCTTTAATTAATAGACATTCATGGTATAAAGAGAAACGATATTAACTGTACTACTTCAGCAGGAGCTGTCGTTATAATATTTTATATTATTTATAACACTCTTTTCTGTTTCAGTAGTTTCTCTTACCACATTGTTTGCGGCAGTTGCACCTAAATAAGTGAGCAAGTGATGAAAAAGTGATGTAAAAACTTAGTAAATTTGTGATGAGACGGACCATAGAGGAATGGTCAATGCCCTAAGGTGATTTCGAGGACCTAAGTACTTAATTATGCACTACACATTACGTATGTACTTGTAATAGATCGCTTACGTAAAACTTCAATTGCGTGTATTTGTTTTACTGGCGCCCAAGGTTCCGGCCGCACCACTTCACACATATACTCTCCAGTGTCCGGAGGTTGAACATAAACAACTTCTATGGAGCCGTTGCCCCATAATTTGAATCGATCCGGCGGTAGTAGCACAGGAGGCCCGCTGTCGGCTATTATCACTTTGTTCTTGTACCATTTTATTCGTACAGGATAAATTTCTTCTGTAAAACATAAATTACTCGTTAGTCTGTTGCATCAAAGTATTAAATTATTAAACGTAATTTCTTCCATTGAACAATAATATGAATCAATAAGCAAAGAAAAAATCGGGAAATATAATTCCAGAATAAAACATTAAAAACCTACAATTAATTTTAATAATAGCGTAAGCAAAAAAATTAGGGAAAAATAGTCGATTATTTGAAGAATGGTAACTGAAAATGTTTATGGATATTTTCTAAATACACAGAAAACAAAACAATAATAAATGAAAACTGCATTTGTTCCGCTCAAAGTTTCAAAGGGTACTTAGTGACGGTTTCTAGTGAGCTTGAGGAGGAAGCACTAATAGTACATGGTGATAAAAGCTCAATGCTCAACACATATTTGTAATATTAGCTAGTACACACGCAAACGTTTTTAATACTTATATAGTAACTTTAAAATAGTTTTACAATATATACTAAATACACAGTGAGATCATACTTTACAACATCATTCACCCCGGAAAATGTTATTGAATTGCGGAATTGTTGTCTGCGCCTTCCCATTTACTCCACCACGAACCACTACTGATGGTATATGTAACTAAATACACTGTCTACAAATGAAGATGCATCATTTAGGTGTTTTTTGGAGTACAAATATTATCATTATGAATGCGCACTGAGTTTCTATTGGACCGGAGTACCATTACACTCATTAGAAGTAAAAACTTCAGTCACTGGTGTTATAAATCCAACTCTTGTGCATATTATTTTTATTTATGAACTACATTTGAAACGAATAATGTTAAGGTATTTTTGGTGTATTGCCATTGTAATTATTACTTCCGCGTAAACTACATGTCGAATAATGTTATTATGATGTTTATAAAGCCACTTAGACGCGTGTATATTTCTCATAATATTCGCACTTTATAAAAATTTGTTGGAATCATATTCGATCGATTTGTTAGACGAAATTATTAAAAAAAAAATTAACGATGATTAGTACTCAATAGTGGTTATAATTATCTTCTTAATGTATTCTTTACAACGTTGGGAATTAATTAAATTTATTAAATGGTACCTTGGGATATTTCTTCCTAGACTATTTGAAGTTACTAAGATAATTCTTCTGTGATAGAAACTGGAATTGAATTCTGTCAAACAGGGCCGAGGAGAATATTTTTTTAACTACAATTGTCGTTCTTTGTATCATGCCAACCTGACACACCCATATTCTTATGAAAAGAATGGATGATGGACGATAACAGTGGAACCATGTAGTTGTAAGTCCTAGTGCACTACACATTAAACAGGGTTAATTGTTTATTACGAGCAGGTTGCTGCAAGCGAACTATCTTGTATTATTCGTAGATACACACTCGGGACCGATAGGTCTCATATGTTCTCATGTTTTGATAATAGAATCGTTTCAAATATTTTAAATGTGATACAATGTCAATTGCAAACAGTGCAGATAATCTAAATTGTAGGGTTTATGAGTATTTACAATTTAGTGCAAAATCACTTTTCCCAATACTGCTCCACCTCGTGTGATCTTAAGAACATTGGTGGCAGATAAAAACAAAGAATGTACAATATGCTTCGGTCACATAAATTCAACAATAAAAGAAATTAAATCACTATAATAGAAATAACGGAGCATATAACCAAGCATTGCAAGAAAAGACTGTTACAATAATTGCATTAATTAACCAAACTAGCAATAAATTCAGAAGCGTCAAACTAACTTCATGATGTCATCAATCTGCAACTGCAAGCTTGTTGTGATTCATACTTACTTAATCTGCTTACAGAATGACCGAGATATACCGAGAGCGAAGCCTAAAAAGGCTTCGCTTCAATAATGCTGCTGCATGATGTGTCATTTACGCTTGTAAAGCAATAAATGCCTCTTGTAGTAAATACATAGTAATAACATTTAAATTATGTTCCATTTACAATAAGAAAGTTAGTACTTTTTGAATTTCCATAGTTAGAAACAGTATACCTTAAACTATGTTAGCTCAATAAGCTTCTTTGACGTAAAAAACTAGATTTCTGCCATTTGTCTAATCATAAATATATACCGTTTAGGTGAATTAATTCTTTTTTAATTTTCAGAGTAGGTAATGCTGATTGGTGCAAATAACTATCATAATCAATTCAAGCTTAATATAGCGTGTTATCCATGACTAAAGTTCGTCACTTTCCGTGCACTTCACAGGCATCGATATGGGAGGAGTCGTTCGGAGAGTTGTGTTGCGTGTGACAGAGAAAAAACACTTACCGTTTTAAGCGTCTTTCATAAATTGTCAAACTGGAGAAATTCAGGTGCGTTCCACAGTCATTTCTGCAAAAGGTGTCCGCCGTGAGGAAAAAATATGCTTATATTAAGAAAAGGAGCGTTCGAGAGATTTTACAGGTAATATGTAAAAAAGTTACCACACTACTTCTTGAGAGACCGGCCTACAGAACACATGGTTACGACACCATCTGTCATAAATATTAAAACTTGGTCTCTCAAAAGTTCACATTTTTCCAATGTATTTAATACTACTTCTGAAACTTCTACTTGTCTGGATGTAGCAAAATTGAAGATGGTGGTTGATGTGGTTCCATTTTACGTGCCATCATTAAGTAGATTAAGTACAGAATCACTGAATTCATACATTATCGATTTTATTTATACATTCAACGCTGCTATAATATGTACTATTCTTATTTTTCGTATGTTTATGCACATTGCTTTAATAGTAGAAACCCAAATGCACATTTCATAGTCCATTTGCATCGAGAAGAAAACGTAATTTGTAATGCAAAAATTTTAATAAAGTGTAGTCCTAAAATGGATAATGAGAAATATTACGTATCTCGCATCGCTTCCTTCGCTAATGCTTTTCATTATAAGTGAAAAACGAGTACTAATTTAAATTCATTTCTTTTATATTATGTGACCCAGTAATGTACCATCCGAATTGAGTCATATTGAATAAATGTTGCTTAGAAGACGTTTTGTTTTCATGTTTTTCGGTGTTTGGGTCCGGTGTCCCGCAGAGTTACGACTGCTATTGTTTATAAAGAGTATACTATCTAATATATTAGGTGTACAAATATTGTTGTCACTAGCGACGACATATGTACATGAATTTTAGGAATTAAATTGAAGGAATTAGGAAAAAATTAATACCATCATTTTTAATACAAAAGAGTCGTAATGTTTACAAAATGAACAATTAAGGTGATGTTAGTATAAGTATTTCGAGGTATTACTTTCGACAATCAGTTAAATGGGATATGCATTCAGATACCGTTTTTCCAAATTTGCAGAGCGTCCTAAGGTGTACTGTTGCAACATTAAGATGTATATACTTCGCTTACATTAACTCCCATAGCACTTATAGGCTTCATTATTGAGTGAATGAGAGTGACTTAAAGTCAACTTTACTTTTATAAAAAGAGGTTTTGCATATTATCAGCAAAGATTACTCTATAAATTAGACAATTCCCAACAATTTACAATTTATACATATGTAGTTGGAGAAAATTATTTTCACTACCATAGGAACTTTTTAACCAATGCGGATAATAGGGGATAAGCGTTCCAATTTTTACGAATTAAACTGGGTTTTATCTATATGTTTGTAGGAAAATGTATAAATTACACACATAGAAATGTATCTCTAGTTGAGGAGCATCACTCATCTTCAAATACTCATTTGAACGTTGTATGTTATTATTTTGAAACTGTTATATTCAGTTAGAAGATATTTGCGCATGAGTTTTATGTAAAACTAGCTTATCTTCAAAATATATATGTATCTTCAAGTAAACGATTCTTATTCTAAAGCTAAATGTATAATTACCTTGTTTCTCCATTAAAAGTCGCAGCTTTTAAAATGCCATTAACTTTTCACCTTTTCTACTTTTTTTCTTCATTAAGCCGCGACCTTTACCCTTAGAACCCGCATATTCAAAAATAGCGTTGTCGTCTCAACTTTATGGAAAAAACTTTTAATGGAAAGTCGCATACGTCTGTCGCTTCATTGCTTTCCAACATCCGGCATAAGAAGACCATTTACAGTACAGTGAAAGAATTTAATATCCGGGGTGTTTGCCAGTAAAGAAAGAGATACGCGTGTATCTCATCTTTTATGGGATATATTATCCGCTCGATTGAGTAAAATAAACGGATCTATCTTTGATGGATAAACACAAATAGAGGTAGATAAACCACATAATAAAATAGGGACTCTTGGCAAATATTACGTCTGCTAAAACTAAACGTGTTCCGTGTCATGGTTAAACGAAAACTCGACGTTTCACACACAATCATATGGGGCCTCTTCAGGAGAAGGAAAGGTGGTGTAAACCACGAGAGGGGCGAAACTAACTGAACGTGAAGCAGTTAATCACGGTAACTCAGCATGTGAACCATGCTATAGGCGAAAATCAATTGCGGCCGTTGATTTTCGCCTCTAACTTCAGTTCAAATTTAGGAAAACAATCTCCATTCAATAGTAATTAAATTTATGTATGTTAAATGTAGACCTAATATTTGCCAATAAGCATTGTTTTATTACGCTTGTCTTATTTTTGAAAAAATAATTAATTTTAAAATTTGTAGTGTATAAATATTTTAAAGACATTTTTAAAATGCTAAATGTATAACATGAATAATTTTACATAAGAATAATTGTATAACACAAAAAAATTGTTTCCGAAGAAGACAAAAAATATGTCGAAACGTTAAAAAGTATTTTATTATAAAATCTCTAATAAACTTAATGAAAAGACACTAGAATCAAGAAAAAACCTACTAAAATAGACATTTTACGTAATGAAGACCAAACTGAATGACTGACTTTATGCTCTTAGACCTTTGGCATTACAGGTAACCCTCGGATGTCAACTGTTACTAACGAAAATTCGTTTATTCTGTGGCAGAAAGATAGTACATAAATTCAAAATGAAGATTTAGGATGTGAAGAAAATGGAGAGAAAATAAGTTATTTATCCGTTTCATCGAAATGATCGTCGAAGAGAGGTCTTCCTTATAAATTGCACGCGACAGGAAGAGAGGAACCCAATCTTATAAGAGCGACTGGAAATACCGAGAACGAAGTCACCAGTGCGTCTCACTCAGTCATGGCCGAACGCACTATACATTCTCCGTTTGAAGTAAATTTGCTCTTATAAATGTTATGGCACACGATTGTGATTAATACTATATTTTAATATATGATATGCGTCGCGTTGTATGTATTCTACTATAATTAGTTGTGTTACTCGGCATCACTAGTCTGGAATAAATTCGTATTATTTGATGCCATTAAACAGTTTAAACGAAACACGACCTAGTTAGCCCGGCTCATATTTAGCTACTGATGGGATATCTAAACTATTTGATAGTGTAGTAACCGTTTACCAAGAAAAGTAGAAGATAATTATCTTTATTATCCAACAGGAAGTTTCTATTTATAGGACAAAACAATAAACCAAATAGTGAAGACGAACATAAGGCGAAAGCGGTTAAGTTTGTATAATATATAAGCGAAACAGTGAAACGAATTGCGTTATTAAATGTTCTGTCTAAATGTTAATTGCGAATCAAAAATTGTTGTAGGTCTGTCATCAATGTCATAATCTGTCTTTTTCCCAAGATATTTCCAAAAATATATGCTATTATCAGAAAGAGGCTCAATTTTTGTTTCTCCAGCAGTTGTTCTATCCATTACATGCTATTTTAACAGGAAATGTTGCGCAAATGCATTTATTCATGTAAATAAATCTTGCTCTTGTAAATAAATGCTGTAGTTACACCGATGTTTCGATGTATAGTTATAATGCAACAAGTAAGTAAAACTAGAAAAGAACTGTAGCTCAATGTCGTGAGAGCCCAACGCGGTGTATACGCTTTTTAAAGCTTGTCATAACTTAAAAAAAAACTAAAAAAATTTTATCCTAACGGGACTCGAACACATAGTGTTGAATTCTGCTCAGTTAGGCGTAGGACGTCTTATTATTGGACGACCTAGTTTCAGTATCGTTAATTTACTATCCCAATATACAAATCTTAATGTTATCCGAATTCACTATCCGATACCGCGGATCCGGATCGGTTATCCGAAACCTCGGGGCCTCAATGAGACACCCTGTATATTTTATAACACGTTAGGAGTTTTCAATTTTTACATTTTTGACACAATTTTGACTAGTTCGCCCTATACTGCGTTGCCACAATATTTGTTTGGACATCATTATATTCTATATTAATTTCAGTACCACAGTCTCCACATCGTTCTTAAAAAAAAAAATTAAACACTATGAGTGGGTAAAATTAATTTTCGAAAATTGGAAATTTTCTATTCTGCCTATGCGTGTATTTCGCTTTTATATGAGTCTTATCAACGACACTAGACGCAAAATAAGATTAAACAAATGCAAGTACAAAGTATAAAAGACATAAAATGAAGCTGGTACGCACTATATAATTAAAAACAGTTAAGTTATATTAACCAATTAATTGATTTAGAAAGGAAAAAGGCAGTAACGATGAGAGCGTGGGTTGACAATTATCTAATTATGTAATTAACCTAGAAGAAAACATTACGACAATTAAAGGGGTCAGAGAATTATTATTAAAGATAAATGTGGTTCAGTTACCTCTAACTGACATGACGAAGATGAATAGGTTTTGAATTTCGTGCAATAACTTATTTTTGGTTCTGCAATAAATTACATCGTTAATACGGTTTCTTCGGCACGATATTCGACTAACAAGGAAAGGTTCTCAGATGTCAATTTCAGGTTTTATTCAAACTTGCTGGGGATAAAAAGCATATTAAAGTATGCATATAACTTTTTTTTTTCTGGCAATTAGCTTTAAAAGGAGAAAATACCTCTTCGAGTTTGCGCATTTTCGGTTTCTTCAATATATCAGAGTGAAAACAGATAGCGTGATCGACACATCTTACATACGTTTGTTACGTTTAGACCTAACTATTGTGGGTTCCATATATTGAAAACAAGAGTCCGGAAATGTCAGGGTTGGTCCTTATCGAGGTTGATATTTTTCAAAAATTGAATTCTGTCGGAAAAAGGCATGACTCGCCTTAAAAGAAGTTATTTTTAGGAACGATTTTTACTATCAAAATTGACCGGGTCAGATCTACAGCGATAACTTCGGGAGTCCTTCAGGGATCACAGCTAGCTCTGCAATTATGACTTCTATATACTTATGACATCATATCCGGAAACCGACCTAGGTGTATGTAGCCGACCGCTGTGGATCGGTTCAGTAATTGGTCCAGTGATAGAGACATCATCAACCCCACGAATTGTGTAACGGAAGGATTCACAAACAAGATAAAAAACACTCCAAGGAAGCCACAATTGACGGCATTCGCTTGCCATAGCAAAAGAAGCTTAAGTATCTCGGGCTCATGACGTGGGCGAATCATTTTGATGAAGTTAAGAGAAAGCTGATCATCGCCGAGAATATCCTTTATTTCTTACAACGCAAAAATAGTTGATTTACTAAATAAAATTAGAATTTACATGTCTATATTACGGCTACCAATGACGTGTGGTTTAATTGCTTGGTGCGCAGTGGCAGAGTATCAATCGAAAATATTGGAAGCGTAGTGGAATAGGATTCTAAGATCTGCCTGGAAGGCAACTAGGATAGGTTCTTCAAATGTCGATCTTTAAACAACACCTTAAAAATCTAGCACGCGGCATTTCGGAAAGGGTCAGAGAATGTAACAACCTGCTCGTAAGAGAAAAAGTTGAGCTGTAAGACCGCCCACCACTACCAGGGGCGAAGACCAGAAGAATTCAGGAAGAAGATCGGAAGACAAGGGTTCAACATGGATCGAATGTTGTCGGCATACTAGAAGCACCCAAAATAACATAACAATCCCAATCAACACTTGTCTGCGAGACCGTACGGATTATTAGAGGAAGAAGAGGAACAATGACTACAGGTCTATACCGGGAAGAGACGGAGGAAGTTAGTTAGGCCTCGGTAGAGCACCAGCATCAACATACTTCAACGCATATATATACACAGTATAGGCATGAACAACGTATGTACTACTGCCTACTTGCTTTTACTCGGCCCGCAGGATATTTTTAAATCATGTTAACTTGGATACCGAAAACCTAACAGATTATTTTATCTTCCATTCAATATTTGGTAGGACTGTAACACGACCTATAGATGCAATGCCCTATAATATGAAAAGAAATCTTAAGGAACGTGCGTCACAGTTTGAAGCACTTTCAATTGCTCTTAACAAGAACGCAGATATTACTTAGATGCCAGATTTTAATGTACGGAGGAATTGCTTGCCCCACAAGCACTATGATTGATACTACACGAGGGGAAGGCATTTTTGAGAAAGTAGTAGTCAAGACTGTTTTTAATCACTTTGACCTTAGATGAGAGAAGTTGAATTCTACTAATAGTGCTGCAGCAATGGTTGGGCCAAATTTGGGTATTGTTGTCAGAATCAAATCCGAGTTGTGTACATTCTGAGGATTCGAATGCATTTTACGTCAACAACATTTGTGTATAAATTTTATTAAGTCTAAAGCACTATATCGCCGTCTATTTTAAGAATTTCTGGTAGACACTGCGACCACGAAGATTTTACATTTTATTGTGAAGTGCGCTAGTTAAGTAAACGAAAGAGTCTAAAACGATTTTACTATTTGAAAGATGAAGTATTTATTTTTATGGACATGAAAGTTAAAATCCGTACAATCTGCACTTGGCTTTCTAACCTTGCACTTCCTGTTGATGGTACAACTTATCTTAATGAATTGAATTTTACGTTATGAATTCGAAAACAACTGCTTCGTGAACTTTATGAGCACATTCACTACTTCAAACTACCTGTCTGAAGACGTTCGTATACTGTATTCCGTGCGTTTTCCGCTTCCGCTCTCATTCCTGCTATCCTGCAGTACCTTAAGTTTGGCTCGTAAACACATGTGCTACTTACTTTCCGGCCCGCGGTTTTGACTATCAATAAGTTCCACATAAATATCCACATAATGATAGTCATACCAGAATAATTCGCCTTCAGCGTATAATGAATGTTTTAATTAACTCTTACGATAGAAAATTTATTAAGAGCGATTTATGTATATATATTTATATTTAAATTTGGAACAAGGTTTTGTTCCTTTTATGTAAGAATATTATTTTTCACAAGATTATTCTTTATAGATCCTATTTTGGCAAGTTGATAAGTACAAATAGATTTTCAGTTTAAATTTTTATTAGTCACACTAAAGTTAATTCAAAAGAAGCGGAAGTTGACGCAAATGTGACCTTTTGCATTATGTAACTATCGACAATGGATTAAAGAACAATCAGCGTACATACAGTAGTGCCATTGCTTGACTCCAATGTGTAATTAAGGTTTTTTACATGAGTTTGAAACGTTTAAAATTTGTTTGTATAATGAGAACATTTGTTACATTACAAACTTATTTATGTATACTGCGGGTAACATCAATGAGACGCACAAGAAAAACATATTCGTTTATATTTGGAAATTCGAAATTGAATGATATATTATATAAATTCATGTGGTTCATCTCGTAAACTGTTGACAAACTAAATGAATACCAGAAGCAAGCGAATTGCTGTTGAGCGGTTTAAACATAATACTAATGTATTGCATAATGTATTACACAACTTTAATTTTTTTATATATAATAATAAACAAATTTAACGAACAGGCAAAATTTTTCGCTCAAGATTGCTAAATTGAAAAAATGTCGAAGATAGTTTTGTGTTTAGAAATGCACCATTTTGCTGTAGTTTTTCAATTGAGAGAAACTATACATTTCTAATGATGACATCAGATTACATTAATTGTATATGTGATGCGGGACATGTAGCTAGTGTAAAACGATGTATGAGTACGCGTCAGTCGAGTCATGTGCCAAAAATATTACCTAGTTTCAATAGGACCAAATTACATACTTAAACGTTAGGGGATGTGTTCTCTGTTAAGTAGGACATTTCACAAGTTATTATTCATACATCAAATACCTGACCTACATTCGTTTTCAAAAATATTGATAAACTATTGACATCCACATCTATTTCATAATTTTAAACTATTATATTAGATTAATGCAGATCAGTATTTTAATTTCATTTGAGATTTTTTCTTTTAACTTTATTCAAGTTATCCCAGTTTTAATTATGTAAAGAAAATAAAATAATGCTAATATTTCTGTACAAGCTTAATATTTAATATATTTTTAAAAGCAACACATGCATTATGCTTATTAGATACTGGACGTACTACATTTTAATTTGGGAAATTTCTATTGGAAAAGAATGATCATATTTCCTTGGGTAAATAAAATAATCTGTCGGTTAAAATGGACAATCAACCTAAATCAGAGCACGGACGCATTTGGTTAGAGGTCATAAAATAACTACCATAATTTGGTACCTACTTATGTTGTGTAGGTGATGGTGAAGTTAATATATTCAAACAGAGTTCATAACAGAACGTTTTAATTTGAATTATAACTTCCTTAAGCGGCATTTGAGGAGTGAAAAGAAATTAGTTTAGAATTTCTCATAATTTGAGTCTGTTATAAACACATTTAAACTACATTCTACACAAGCTTTTGGAGAAGATGTGCAGTCAGGATAGTTCTACATTTACAGTAGATAAGAAAAAATACGGATATTATAAAATGATGTTAAATGAAATTTGGTTAAGTAGGAGTAGCACGTAACTTGAATTTTCTTAAGTAACATAAGATTGATATTATAGTGCAATACTTTGTCTGGTTCTGCAGATACAGTTATTGCAAAATAAATTAAAAAAAAAAGAGTGCGATGCTAAAATTTACTTATATGTGTACGACTCAGAAGTATGCATTTATAAGCTACGAATACGAATACGAAGTTGAGTACTACTAAATGCACTATCTTTTGTTGACCATTAAAACAGCGCTATTTTTTCTAGCTCTTGTGAGGCAAATGCCTTGAGGTATTCATTCGCCATTTCAACCCATAAAGGTTTTCCGATCGCCTTTTAGAAAGAAAAAATAGCGTACCCTCAATTGGAGTTACTTGAGAAAAAATGCGAATCCAAATACCTAAAGACGTAAGAGACACCTTTGGTAATCTTTATTAACAAAATTATATTAAAGCAAAATCTCTAATTTCATGAAAAAAAAAATTCAAACAAAAATGAAAACGCTTTCCATTTTGGTGCTTCAAATAAGGAAAATAGTAACATTTTGGGCCTTTCTAATTTGTTGAATCAGTTGAGGCGATACTCTTTAATAGTTAAAAATATTTAGATTTAGAAACTAACAAAAGTACGGTTACGGAAAAGCTGTCAAAAGTGTCTCAAGTAAACCCAGTTGACGGTGTACAAAAGAAGAAGAATTGTAATTCTTATAGCAATATCAACAATCAACAAAATTCATTTATTTATTTTTTTAGTTATTTTTCTTAAAAACGTTTCTATACTTAAAATAGTTTTATCCACAAATTGCTTAAAGAACAGAACATGAAACCTTTACGCAATATCCAATAGCGTTATAAAGAATTTTCAAAGAAGTTGCAGGCTGCAGAAAGCGAAGCTAAACGGGGAACTAAAAGGTGGGATACGTAGAAAATGATACATTGGAAACTGGACGATTAAACAAAGACCTATACGAATAAAACAATGTTAAAATCAACACGTATCAATGTGAAGCAATATTTTTTTAACATGACTACTTTTATATTATTTTTTTTATTTTTTGCGTTAAAGGTTTATAGAACACCTTAAAGTATGTTGATTATATAAAATGTATATTATACCTAAATATCTTGGAGAATAATTAACGATATAACCACAGATTTCAGTATTTTGGATAGAAATTTGACAATTTTTAGAAAAATTCTAAATGGTTTTCTTTATTGTATTGTTCACCAAATTTGTTATACATTATACGTGATTTTTCTGAACACTTATGTTCAAAGTCTTAACTTTGTTTTGATAATTTAAAAATGTAACCATACCCATTTTATTTCAAAGTCGTCTATTTTCATGGCAGATATTACTATGGTTTCATGTACGTACAATTTCGTTGATTAAAAGCATCCAATATTTCGAATAACTATAGTAGTTTGGTTTAATTTATTGGAAGAGCTTATATGAAGAGAAAGAATTTGATAGAATTGAAATGAAAACACAGCAAACTCGAAAGGAGGTTGATTCGCACAAAAGCAATTTTGGATGAGAAAAATAAAGGAAAACTGAACGATGGTATAGAAGTCAAATAATACGTAAGAAACTGAGGACAAATCATAGAAAAAAATGATAAGCGATGATAGAAGAATAACTCTGCTCTAATTATTTTTAAATAGGCCAGTAGAGGTAGTAAAAGCAAAAACGATTGGTAAAGAAGATATACGATTAAGATTTGTAATAACTGAGATCGAAAATGTCAAGAAAAAGACTATGTTTAAACTTTAATAAAATACTGAAAAGCACCTGATAATATTCTCAATTGTAACACGAGCTGTAGGATGTTTTTTAATATGTTATTAATAATATTATATGAAAGTTCAAATGTCTAACACACACGCATACATTTGAAATTTTATTTGAAATTAATAGTTAATCAAAAGAAAAAAGAATCTCACCGTTATTTGCGGCATCTAAGTAGCAGGGTAGCAAGACGGTAGTATTTTCATGAGTTTTAACGGTCGTGGGAGCACTACTGAAATCGCTTGTTACCGAATAAGTGAACATCGCTAATACGGAAAAACACAGCGCCACAATCCGCTTTGATGGCATTGTTAAGAGGAACCGAGGAACTGTCGTGTACTACAGCAAATAAAATTATAGGAGTAAATGTACAATTACTCGGAGACCGATCATTTTAAAGTGGTTACGTACCAATTAGAACTTATTCGTTCACATCAACCATGATAGGCCCGTTTTAAATGGAACCGTGCTTTTTTGTCATTAATTGCACCGTCTCTATGTGCGAGGCATATTATACTACCAATTCGTATTTTGTATGATTTTCATAATACGCTAAGGGTAGGGATTAACTGTGCGAGGTGTAAAGGTCGTCGAAGAATGGGATTTAATCTGATATTGTGTTCCTTTTGATAGATAAGTGAACAAAATTGCTTTTATTATTTGGACTATTGTAATCTTTCAATTCTTAAACTGGCAGTCTTTAAATAGCTCAGCAAACACGTTCTGTATTAACATTCATTTATCATTGTGTAGTTTAATTCAGAAACGCTGAATGGTGGCCTCTTATTTATGTTTTCAATCACACGAACAATATTATATGAAAGAGGGTAAATGCTATTCACATATCCAACTTATTCCTCATCTCGTAATGGATAAAAAAAAGAGGGTAGTGTTTGGTAAATCTTACCAGATCTTGAAAAATTTTCGTGGAAATCGGTACATATTGAAAAAAAGATAATACCAGGTATGAGAAATACAATACCTTTTAACACAATTTATTATATTACTCGTTATCATAGGGACAGTCAGACTTTTTAATTTTAGGCTTATTAAACATTGTGGGTTATTAACTAACTTTTATTATCTAGGTTTTATTATCTATTTTTGAGTGTAAGTATTGAAATCCATCAAAATATGCGGAACTATGAAAAAAAATTTGGTCGGTGGTACCATTTTATCAAAATAGTCTCGTAAATTGTATGATATTTTAGCAGTCTAACTCCAAACTCCAAAAATGTAATTGCTTAGATGTGCAATGTCAAGTTATAATTTTTAATAAGAGCTTCATTTTAATACAATATTGTAAAACAACGAGTCAATCAGTTATAAGAATTGTATGCGTTAACAGTTTTCATTCTTGTGAAAGTTACATGGGAATTTTGTATTTTATTTTTAGTTTTGTTGATACAAGATACAAGTGAGAATTTATTGACTTTTGAAAATCTAAATGCGCTCACCAACTCGCTTATTAGTTGGTATCTATAATTAAGTAGAAGAATTTAATTTAATTTTCATATTTTGAATTTTTGGCCTAAAATGTAAGATGATTTTTATTTCAGGGTGGCCCATACTGTGTTCTTCCTTAAGGCACGGCAAGGGCTACAGCAAGATACAGACTAATATAATAAATTAGTAATCAAGGTTGTTCTTTTACTTGAAATAGTATACGAATAGCCCTAACATTAACTTAACGAATCAAGAGCGACAAAAGTGACACCAAATGATACATATAATTGTTGTCGTATTATTAACTGAAGGCAGCAAAACACATTAATATCGAGCAAAAGTGGTAATCATTGCTTAACAATGATAAATCGCTACCAGCTTCGAGCAAAAATTAACTCAGCTCCAGACAAGCTGAATCCACAAGGCAATATACAATAAATTATGTCTTATGGATTGCTTGCCTGATGATTAATAAAATTCTTGCTTGAAACCGGTAGCGATTTATCATTAATGTGACAATTTTCAACATTATTTCAAAATAATTCAAAGCAATATATAAATATTGTCGAATCTTTAGCATAGCAAGCAGAGAGACCTTTTTGACTAAGGAAGATTGGTTTAAGGAGCATATAGCGCTCATGGTACGGGAGAAGGTTTTCAAATTTTTATCACCGCTTCAGCAACATTTATAGATCTTCTTCTAGTAGAATAAACGCAACGCAATTGCTTTCCATTTAATAAATTTACTTCTCGACATAATCTCCTTTATGCTCCAACTTTTTAAGGTTTCCAAATAATAGGGCTTGTCGAACTCAAGAAGTAAGATAAGTCTCTGTTTTGATAATGACCTCTTCATTGGACGTGCACCGCTTTCTGCAAAGCAGCTTTTCAAGTTTGGAAAAAGAAAGAAGTCACAGGGAAACAAATTTGGCGAATATAGTGGATGGGGCACCAATTCGTACCGTAACTGGACTAAGTTTGCTGTCGCAATTGCCGATCATTGTGCCAGGACGTTATCATGATGGTAGAGAATTTTTTCTTCGCTCTATGAAAACTTTTTCTCTTTAGTTCGGCATCGAGTCGGTCCAATAAATCAATTTAATACTGTTCCGTGATTGTCCTTTCCTTCTCGAAATAATCAATCAGGATTATGGCATGCGTGTCCGAAAAAAACGTCTTTGGGCCTTTTGGTATGCGTTCGTCGGGAAACACATTACGCCCACTGACCTTTGGTTTCTGGCGTGTAGTGTACAGTCACATAATGCGGCAAAAACTCACTTGTGTTTTGTTTAAAGATGTCCAAATATTGCTTTGAAGTTATCACTCGATTCTGTTTTTGATTAATCGTCAGCAAGCGCCCATCTCGCCGATAGCTTTCTTGCATTCAATGTTCGTTAAGGATATTTACCATATTAACAATCTTTCTAATTTTCACCCGTAGGTCTGCTAAGATATCATAAACATTATTGATCATACCGTTCGTGGGACGACCTAGCCGTTCCTCATTAAAGACAGATGTTCGGGTAAGCTTAAATCGATTAAATCAGTATCTGATGATAGTAATCCAAGGTGCACGAAGCTTCTAAACTGCATCCAACTTGATCCTTTTCATTTCTGTAGATGTTTCCCTATTTAAAAAAGGAAATCGAGCCACTGATCGGTATTGCTCTTTCTCCATGATTCAACAAAAAAGATGAACTTGTTCATTTTTAGCGGCTTTCAAAACAGCAACATTCGTTGAATCTCTGAAATTTTGACAAACGTTTACAATGTTAATAATAGGAGAGGAAGAAGACTTTCTATTTACACATACGCACACGGAGATCATACATCTATAATTAAAATTTTAGTGTTAAATTTTTGTAATCCTTAATTCTATATTACATTCAAACTTATAACAGTTGTCATTGCCAAAGTGAATGTGACTAATTTCTTTGCTAGTTGCATTTTTTGTTTTTTTTTTTTCTTTTTAGATACCTACCTACTTAATTGTCACATTCTTCTTTTCTTTGTAACTCTTTGCATGTTTATTTATTCTGCAGTAGTTTTATGCAAAAACGTGACAATAAAAAAATCGAAACTGTAGCCGGTTACAAACAACACATATTGTTTAAATATCACAACAATATGTAGGTTCTTTACTCACTTTCGAAAGTGTTTTTTGTTGACACTTTATTACGAGGCCAAACGGTGTTGATGGCCTCTTCCCTCCAGTTTTGCCCATATCAATGTTTCTTCTTTGTCTCACCCATGTAGACAAAAAGTATTTTTATAAAAAGAAAACAAATAGTGTCCATTAAACAACTATTAGTGGGAGAAACGAAAATCACCAACGAAAAGATAGATCATTTCTTCATTTCAAAATTATGTTATTGCATCATATATGGACAAACACACATGCAATCATTAAATTAGAACCATGGTAACCATTCTAATTTATTGTGCCTGACATTACTGTACCTGAAAATTTGGACAGTATCACCATGGAAGCGAGAAGTATTTTCAGTGGATTTCAAAAATCATTAAGGATGTTAATTCGCAGCTTCGCCGACGTAATTAATTATATGAACAAATGTCCCGGTAAGGAATGGTACCTAACATTCGGTATTGGTTAGACGGGCGTACTAACCGCTACACCACGGAAACCTGTGAGGAATATTCTCTTTTTAGTAACTTAGTGTTATATTTGCAGATAAATAACATCAAGATATTTAAAAAGAACATTCTTAACAGGTCTCTATTCTCCGGTTCTCTGATTAGCGCGCCTGTCTAGTAAACGGGAGACACCAGGTTTGAGATCTTACCGGAAAATTTTTTCATATCATTATTTACGTTGGAAAATACCAGATTTTCATCAAGGATGTTATTTCATTTAATTCAGATAGTAAACTGTGGACATGAAATATAAAACAAAAAAATGGGATGGGATACACAAGTTTCAACTACAAGGCTTTTTTTTAAAAAAATACATAAAGTTTCAAGTTAATGTGAAACTATTTTAACGGAAACTAAAAATCACACAAATCTATTTTAACTTTTGCAATAAGTTTTACAAAAATTGTGCTCCACCATTACCGTATTGGAAAACAAATAACTGCGCTTCACCTTTTACAACGAGAGGGTTATGCAACACTTAACAAAAGGCTCCTGAGGTTATAACGAGGTTTAAAGAACTTAAACCGCTTTAGGCTGTTACCACATATTAAAGAAATATAATACTGTGATCACTATGATCCATTTTTTTCTTTATCATCCTAAAACGCGAAAATTATCGAATGAACTATTCATGTAACATCCACCTAAGATTTTAATAAAACAGCATTTAGCGTAGATGTAAAGAACATGCTGACATCTAAAGCAAACATCCGTTAGATAATAACATCAACACATCTTATCTAGAAGATTTAAGGGTACATTGGCTAATCGCCACCACAAAGGAAAATGAGCAACGTTTGCTTACAAGTAATAAGAGTGATTCGGCAAATATAAAAAAATGCTGCGAAGCATTATGGGCCTATAAGAGATGAAATAAACAACATAAAACAAGCCTTGTTTTACAAGAAAAGGATCAGCTTTGAGTAACGAGTTCCTATCACTTACACATAAAGCACAACAAGGTATAGCGTATCTTGTAAGAACCTAGCAATCTACAGCCCATACCAGAGTTACTTTGAGAGAAGTTAAGAATTGATTTTAAAACACAAAAACGAGGATTTTCTTGTGTTTATAGACTGCTTTAGCAAATTTGCTGTAGTTAATAAATTACCGAATAAAACCGCGTCGACTGGGATATCATGTCGCGATAGATGGCAACATGGACAACATACGCACTTAAAGTAGTTACGATAGTATATGGTTACTGGTATAATAATAATAATTTATTACGAGGGGGTAGCTTAACCTTGTGGTTAAGAAACTCTTCTATACTATATCGGCTTTGTTCTACTAAATACGATTTAGTGATTTGATGAATTAGTTGAATTGCTTAAATCTGGAACTAACACTTATTTCACGAGTCATTTTATTGTATAGCTTCTTCCCAATGCTCGTGAATCTTTTATCGGTAATAAGCATTCACATATGGAAACATGGAGATCACTTCTTCGTCGGGTTTCGTAGGAATCCATGTCCTTTACATCGGTACATTCATCCTTGTGATTATGGTGGTAGCAGACAGCTTCAAGAATGTATAAAGACGGAAGAGTTATAATACGCAACGTTTGAAAAAAGAAGTTTACATGACTCTGTAGGTTTTAGTCCGCCTAATATTCTAATAAGTCGAGAGATGAAGATCTCTTAACTTTATTACCCCGTAAATTAGCCGGGACTCAATTTCCGTATCGTATACCGATAGCAACGTGTGTAATGGTACTTGATCCTTCAAGCTGCGTAGCAGAAACATCTTGGTATTTGACATTTTCACTAAATGAAGAGATTATCAATTGCAATTAGAGTTGACATTTTGGAGGCTTTTGTATGACCGCCAATAAGAAACGAAAGTGAAATTATTTCGGAGATTTACAGGGGTCCATGGCCCCTCCCTGCCCCCTTCTGGCTACGCCCATGTCGGCGTGTATAATAAACATATTGTGTTGATAACCTTGTATCTTCAAAACGAAGCGTCTTTTCAAAAATTATTCATAAAATAACCCAAGGAATCACTTGTGTTTTTGTCATATTTCTTTTAGGCAGTCCGTATAACCACTTTTCAGGATTATCATTATGCCTTAAAATTACCTAACAGATCAGCAACCCATACAGCATCCGTGTTTAAGAAGAAGACTACCACGCAGGCTGAATATTGCCTATTTTTAGATAATGTATCTGTTTAAATGTATACTTTGTTTTATTATACATAACATACATACTATATTTTGTGCTACATACAGTCAGTCCCACTCGTATTCGTACACTACCAGTTGCTATAGAAAAACGTAAACAAATACACTATTTTCCAAAAACATTTATTAATTCTTATTAGAGACAAAACAAAATGATATTGTAGTATTCTTTGAATTAATGTACAACATCTATCTCATAGTCTCTTAGTTAAAATAAAAGAAGTTCAAAAATATATAAAAAATTCAAGTCACACTCGTATTCGTACAGTATTATGAACTAACATTAGCGCTAACGTAAGATAAATTCTAATATTTCGTGTGATTGCCTTTGTTTTTAATAACCTTATTTAGTCTAACAGGCATTGATTATACTAATTTCGTAGTGACGTCCGACGGAATACAGTGCCATTCTTGTTCTATTTTATTTTTAAGGTCGACTTTGTTGGTTATGTGGTGTTTGCAAATCCGATTCTTTAAATCCGCCCACAAATTTTTAATTGGAATAATATCCGGTGATTGTGGAGCTGTATCCATGATCTTAGGGCAATTGTAGCTAGTTAGCTGCACCTAGTTAGCTCGCCCTTATGCTTTGGGTCGTTATCTTGATAAAAAATAAAACTATCCGTTATGCCTAAATGCGTCACACTTTCCTTCAAATTATTTTTTAAGATATCGATGTCGATCATTTTCTCCATAATTCCATCAATAAAATGGAGATTCCCAACCCCGGCCGCAGAAAAACACCCCCAGAACATTACCGATCCACCACCATATTTTAGAGATGCCTGTAGATGTTTCTTCTCCAGGCTAGTATTGGGTTTCCGCCATACCATTTGTCTGCCATCTGACTGAAATATATTAATTTTGGTTTCGTCAGTGAATATGACGCGTTCCCAGAAGTCCTGGGATTCGTTTCGGGCTAAGTTTAATCGTGTGCGTGTGTTAACTTCACTGATAAAGGGTTTAACTCGGGCTACACAGCCTTTGTATCCATGATTTCTTATTGCTCTCCGAATTGTTTCGGGACTAACTATCTTTCCCGTTTCATTTCCTAGTTGCGCTGCTAATTTAGGGGCGGAAAGTTTTTGGTTTTAGTGATACTTTTCTTAAAACTTGACGCTCCTCGCGTTGGATTAAAATCTTTCTGTTCAGATTTCTTGGTTTGTTATGAATTCTATTTTCGGTTTTAAACCTTTTTATTATGTACTGAATTGTGGACCGACTTCTATTAACAAGTTCATAAATTTCACTTAAACTTTTACCTTTCTCGCAATGAGATCGATGGATGTTTCCGTACCCTTTCTGCCCATTGTGACGGATGATTGGATTAATACTGATGCATTTTAGTATATTTCATTCATATCCACATATGATCGGTAATTCCTCTATTTCATTAGTATTCGACTAATAAAAATGTGTTTATGCTCTTGAATTATTAAGAAAGCGGCAGCTGTACAAATACGAGTGTGCGATGAATTTGTACATGTTACTATTCTTTATTCATTTTAGTTGGGAAACTGTGAAATAAAGGACTGTATTTAGTACGTAGGATAATGCACCTCATATTGGTTAGCTTGCAATGGAAATTAATAAATATTACTGTAACATTACGCGTTTTTCAACATTTCCACCAGTGCACGAATACCAGTGGGACTGACTGTATATGACGTCTTTACCGTTGCTACATAATATGATAAAATTAGATTAGAGTACTACATTAGAATATTAAAGAAGATTACTATATGAATAAACATTAGTAATTTGTAATGACAAATCATGTTTCTTCTGCTTACATAACTATTCTATATAATATATCAACAAATTGCTTGTAAACAATATAATCGTAATTATTATTACTGTTTTAACAATAAACATTTTTAAGCAGTGCACAACTAAATATATATTTTATCGTTTATTCTTCAGAAAACATTCGCTTAAATTGATTTCTTATGGAATACGATAATTGAAGTATTTAGCTACACATATGGCTACAATGTAGCGGCGGGTAATTCCAGACCAAGTTTGTCGAGACGGTATGGCATCGTTATGAGATTATTTATTTATCAATGCAAGATGAAACGATTATTCTCAAAGGAAAAAGAAGAACAAGAATCTGAAATAGCTGGAAGCTATTGTATATTATAAAGTACTTTGTAATAAAATATAACTGGAGTAATCTACAGGTTTCTGGCTATAACAGTAATGCATTAGAAAACATTATTATCGCACAAATCCATGCCCAAAAATTGGTATCGTAAATTTAGCTGAGACAAACATTTTTAACAACAACAATTAATACATATTTGTTTAAACACACCTGCAACTAAGATAAAGAGTGTTTCACCAACAATAGACAATATTAAATAATGCATAGTATGCAATTCACTAGGACATGTGCGCGGATATAGTGGAAAAATCCACAATTTCTTAAATTATTGGTAATCCATAGAACAACGCAAATGAAGCGACTGTTCCATTTCTTGTTCTTTCTAGGGGCTCTTGTTTCTTATTGGTAATTTTACTAATTTTCTGTATTATTCCCATATGTGTTACCACAAGTGAAAATTTGTGCGTAGGGTGGCCCATTGTCAAGGTGCTGCTAGATGATCTAGCATAATCAGACTTCATCAAGAAGGAATTCAATCATGGAAGACCAAATCCGTGAAACGTCGACTATGCGAGAAAGTAATTTACACGATTGTGTAACAGCTCGTAAACCATGACAATTGCCTAAAGAGTTGCAGTGGGCAGAAGAATGAGAGAATATTGTATGGATTGACGAATTTTAAGTATCCGGTAAAAAGATGAGTGTTTGTGAGATGATTGGCGAGAGAATGCTTCCGCCGTGTATTGTGGCAAGATTGATACACATTAGTGGTTTAATTACGGTGTAAGGTTGCTTTTGTTTTTCTGGAATGTGGATGCTGCATAAATTTGAAGGAATAATGCTGACAAACAACACTGTGAAATTCTACAAACTCATGTCATTCCTTCTTGTTTTGATGCAGGTCAATAATCAAAACACATTGCCCGAATTTGGAAATATTATTTGTATGAGTGAAACCGAGCCAATATTTAAGTTTATTTTTAATATTATTTATTTATTATTTAAACCAAGTAAATTATGAGGTGGCCACCGTAGAGTCCTAACCTCAACCTTATCGAGTTATTATACGATAACTGGCCCTACAAGATTCACTCCAAGAAGAATGGATTAGATGGAGGATTACTTTGCAGAAATTAATTGAATTATCAACGCTTTTTATATAAAAACATAAGCACGTATCGGAAGTTTTTATTCCTCATGATAATAAATTTATGTTCCTAATTTAAATCAAGCGGTACTTTTAGTTTTCGAACGTTGTCCACTTGGTCATACTTCCATGGCCGGTAGTGTACATTATAGCTCAGGCTAAATGTATAAGAAAATGTAATTTACAGACGTCAAAGAAACATTACTAAAAATTATGTGTATAAAAAATAGAATGTGGAATGATAGTGTCATGATCTGATCATGATAGCCAAACCTCGTTCGCGGAAAAGCACCAATCACGGAATTTTTAACCGCTGTGCTCCCATGTTCATTAAAAGTCATGACCACGTAAACTCACATCATCTATAATATAAATATTCACCGAGTAGTCTTATGCATCTATGAAATCACCACATAACCATCTTTGTCTTTAATGGTCAGTAACCTTAACACTTAGAATTTTAAAATTGTTCCAGGAGAATATAAATAAAGGCGGTCAGTATTTAGTATATTTCCGTAATATAATTCTAGAACCGTCAAAAGTTATTTTGCCCACCTACAAAAGTACAATAGTAAAGTACGTCCGCACATGTATAACAAACTGCTGATGCTAATAAATTTTGCAAATTTAGTAATAAAATTATGTTATGTATATTAGTTAAACCCACATAAAGAAGCTATTCTGAAAAAAAGATTGTAAGCATTGAAAGATTTGGATTAAAACTTCTCACGCATGGATTGTGAAAATATTTCAAACTAAGAAAATAGGTGATTTTAAGAATACAGCTTTAGTTATACATTTAACAAATTGCCAATTAGAGTTGACATTTTGGACAGGTTTGTATGACCGGCGAAGGGGGTTGCAAGAATTGAAAAGTGAAATGTATGATATATGGCATGGCCAACCAGAGTTAACATGATGGTTGTTTCTATCTAATCTCTGCTAATTTAGTGATGCGCACAGAAAGTGAGAACTTTAGTAATTAATGAAACAATTTTGTTAAAAATAAAGACGGCACAAAACAGTTTTAGTTTTGAAGTAAATATTATACACCATGCTTTCCTATTAGAAAATTATAGATATAAATCAAAATTCCAAAAATCGAATGTTGCTGAATCACTACTCAACATGTTGAGCGCTGATTCTCAGCTGTTGCCTCCTCTATCCGCGCCCATTGGCTGGCTTATGCTGTTCCACTCTTCAAACATGTACAGTTCATTAGGTTTCTTTACCAATAGAACAATAAAAAATAAGACCATGTACTATGTATAAACAATAAAAATACATATATACTTATTAAAATGAAACGTTAAAAATAGTAAGGTTTAGTAGAAATGTCTTTCGGGTGATGTCGCGTAGTTAATATTTTACTTGACGTTTCGCTGACCACGCTGTCAGCTCCTTCAGAAGATTTCTAAAGACTGGTGTTGTTGTCTCTTGCTCCTCGTTCTCGTTCTGTTCTTCAACACCAACAACTTCAATCGCGAAGACGGATCAGCAACACGTGGAAGTTAGCACTACGGAGTCGTCATACAACGATCTACGCGATTCAGCGGAACGGAACGGTTATGGATCAGCAAAGCGAAACAGAAATGGGATACATAACGAGGAGCAAGAGACAACAACACCAGTCTTTAGAAATCTTCTGAAGAAGCTGACAGCATCGTCAGCGAAACGTCAAGTAAAATATTAACTACGCGACATCACCTGAAAGACATTTCTACTATGGATTACGGTCGTGAAAGCCTACACTCAACTAATAGTAAGGTTTAATTCATAGTTAAAAAAAATTAAATTCTTGCAGTTCAAGTCGGGCAATGTGCAATGAACTAAAATTTAAATCTAACACAGCGCTGGTGAAAATCTCAATACATAGCAAAAAGGATGTCACAATACAGATATTAAGTATTATATGATAAACTATTTCATAATTCATTTAACTTGTTTGGTTCTCCTAAAATTGTTTTGAGTTGGTATAGCACTGTATAGCAAAATTGTTCATTTTTTATTGGTTAAATTTACTTAATGTTTATTAAATATCAAAACAGCATACTCTTTTGCTCAAGTATGTATTTGAACAATAGAATTATTCCAATATTTCATTGAATCTTACTCTCTAACGATGGCCTAGTTTTCTACATAAACGAGAACTTCTCCCATCAAGAATAATATCTGTGAAACGGCTAAATAACTTATCTTCCCTCCATTTTCTTCACATTCTAAATCCTCCTTTTTAATGTACAAACAGGCACGTAATAAATTCAATTGTATCTCTGTCACAATTTCGAAAATTCTAATTCGAAATTTCGAATTAAATATCATTGATCCAAGAAAAAGTTCTGTATTAAAACCCCACGTTCAAAAGTTGCCTCTAATGTCAAAGGTCTATGATCATAGAGCCAGTCTTTTAGTTGTGTCCTCGCATGGCATGCATTGTGCTATTTTTAGAATAATGAAAATTGGATTAAAATTTAACATAAAGTTGCAAAGGTATATCCAAATTGGCTGTGATTTAGCAATCAGTATCGCGAGAGGAGTGCAGAGATGTTAAACAATTTTTTAGTTTAGTTCAAACTACCGTTGTGCTTGGCTTTTACTTTAATTTTGCTTTAATGTTTGATAGTATAAAACCACGCGGGGTTTGAGTATGTAAACACCTAAACAATTAAACGTCGCAATTTGAAGTTAATTTTTCCAGTGAATTCACTTATGCATCAATTTCTTCAAATGTGTTAAAAATAAAATTGTGGCTCTATAATAAACACGGACAAATAAATGTACAAAAACGCAGATTATAATCTGAACCTACAATTTTGTCACACCTAGCACATTTTAAATGATTTCAGTGATACCAATAACTGTAGTAATAATTTGTAGTGACACAAAGAACACAAAATCTAAACTTGTACACTGAAAATGTTGAAATTGAAAGCTATATCGTTCTCTACAGGAGAGAGCAGTTAGTAATGCTCCACGTTTTACGAGGGTAGCGGGTTTCCACTGGTGGTGAATCACTGTAACTGCTCACTTCAGCAGCGGTCTATATAGCAATTCATTTTGAGATTTTCAGTGATTTGTGCATCTTTGAATAGAACCTATATCTTTGTATATATACCACAATTTCAATTACGGCTACTACCTTTCATAGAGCCGTAGCTGATGAGCCGTAATATGACAAAACGCGCATGTACGCATGATGGATGTTGCTATATGATTTCATTGTTATAAAGTTTCAACCCTAGATTCGTACTTCAATAGAACTGTCACGATCTACAGAAATTGTCCGAAAAAATCGTAAAAAACATCGATTCGTTGAATGAAACAGACGTGCGGTCCTATTTTTAGTTGAACTATTGCACTAAAGGCTCAAATATATGCATTTGTAGTATGAAGTTTATGGTAGTTCATTTTACTTTTAATAAATTAATACTATAATCATATCGTTTAATAGCTAATGCAAAGTATAATTATAACAAATATTCACCCTCATAAAGTATATTTTCAACAGACACGTTTGCTTGGTTCAGGTTCCCCTACATTCTGTAAATAGGTATATTTTCTGAAGTCTTCGCTAAAAGGTTCTCACGTCTCGCATGGAAAAGTTAATATTTATTTACTTGCGTATTTACAATTCACACATGATCTCTCATAAAATCAACTATGAGTAAGTTAAATTTAATTGAGTTTATATAAGACAAGTAATTGTTTTCAATAACGCCTGTATTTATATTACATGTTATATAAAAATTGTGTTAAACTTTACGTGTATAGTCGCGGATGATAAGTATAACGTTCTCATTTGCATAGCATATAAATTGAAGTGAAGTTATAAAAACGTGATAATCTCCAAATACTCCATCTACAACCCAAATATAATGCGGCCTTAATCCTGCAGGGTCGAAGGTCCCCCATTAAATATTAAATTATAGCAATGTGTATCAATATCTTCTACTGTAATACACAAATATTGCGATGAATTTTCTGAAATATGTATTTGTTCTATGATTAATGAATAGCTAACGCTTTTTAAATACCATATCATTAGAAATCGTATAGACCCATGATCTAATTATAGCGTTGAGATATAGATGAATTATTATTTAATTAATTTGTTTTGAATTTAAGCCTGGTAGTAATTTACTGTGACAGAAATTGCAGATTACAACAAATGAAAACGCTCAAATTTTCCAAATTTTAATGCTTTTGTTTGCGTATGTAGCATTTCTTGTGGTTATTATTCCCATCAGTATACTGATGCATTTATATCTTCAAGCGATGGTTAGTACCACAGGTAAAAGGAAATAAAAAATAAAAAGTATATTGCTTCTCTAGTTATAACAATATATTGTTTAGTAGAGAAACATCGATATTTACTATCTTTTTTCAAATTTTTTCATGTAGGTAGATTTACTTTCTTTCAGTAGTTTTATGTTCTCTATGTCTATATTGCGACTAAGATATATAAAATGGCCTAATAAAGCCCAACCAAAGACATTTTCAATTTTTAAATCCTTAATTTATGCTCTTTTTGCTCAAATTTTGATTGTATAATGAATAGAGAATGCGGGTTTAAGCTCAATTTGCTTAAATATATCTGGCAAATTGTTCTACTACATTGTGATGGAAAAGTATTTTTGCAAATTTAAAGTGACTTGAATCTTTCTCTATTAGCGTAGTATTTTATAAAATTTCTGTTTTTAAATTTATTGTAAACACTGTTTATAACCGTTTTGTCTTGCATTACATATGAAATCTAGTTCGTGCTCAAAATTAGTCTTAGATAAAGGAAACAAAAACAACTTGAGAAATAATCTATTAGAAGCTGGCTTTTTATAATCGATGGTGAGTGTGTGAGATATACATATCAAAGGGTAGAAATAAAAAGTCTTTTTCTTACAATATTCTTATGATTGATCAAAACTGTAGTGCCGGTTTCACGCTTAGTAGCCTATTCTCAAATGAGAATTTATAGCAAGTAAAAAATTAGTCAAAAATTTGAAGTAATTAATTGCAAAATAAACTTACAAAGCGCATATTATGGAAGAACACCTTCGCAGTCGGAAACATGAGTAATTAATGTTAATATGAAAGGGGATAGTCACAACAGATTGCAGTATTGTGTAGTTACAGTAACTAAGAATGGAATAATTCCATTAGATTGGTTGCTGGGGTAATATCGGAACGAATCCAAAAAGCATCAAATACAGTAGATAACTGGTGTAAACAGGAAAGACTTACAGTTAATGGCCAAAAAACACAAATTATCGTATTGACAAAGAAACGCATAATTCCAGGCCTAAAGCCAATCGTGCTGGGAGGAGTGGAGATTCCATTTGGCAAAGCAGCAAAATACTTTGGAGTATGGTTCGATCAAAGACATACATGGAATTCTTACATCACTAACACCATCAATAAATCTACTATTGCCTTAGGCAGATGTAGAAAGTTGTGAGAAAAAACGCGGGGATCAAGCCCAAAATTGATGTGGTTGTACATGAGGGTAATCGTAACCAATGACCAACATATGGATCGGTGGCATGGTGGACGAAAACATTGCAGGTAGAAGCAACAGGGCGGCTAAGTGGCATACAAAGAATAGCGTGTGTCCCACGAGGGCCATAAAAACCACGCCAGCCTCTGCTCTGGAAGTCGTCCAAAATCTGGCACCGCTACATATATACATGAGACCAGGCTAACAAACTACTGACTATAATTAAATCGCATGGTGCAAAGGCGGGGTCGATAACAAGCAGGCCCAAACGCTATCAGTCCCAAATACAGCTTCGATAAGTGCTATAATACGGTAATACCGATAGAATAGAATGGAAGAGAGGCTCGCCAATAAAGGCCGAATCCATCTGGTACACAGACCACTTAAAGACAGAGAATGGAGTTGGAGTCGGGATTTGTGGGAGTAGACCTAAAATATCTAAATCTCTAAGCCAAATACAAAGCGCCTCAGTATTTCAAGCCGAAACAGTAGCAGTGTTGGGGTGTATTGAAAAATTAGTTCGGCAAGCAGATAGCTATCGGTCTATTGCTATCAATAGATATTTGGACAGTCAAGCAGCAATAAAAGCGCTAGATTCCACACAGACGAATTCGAAACTGCATGAATTCGCTCAATAGGCTGGGAAACTAGGGCACGAAGGCCTTCGAGGAAACGTAAAGGCGAAGCAGGCCATTGTATGCTCAAGAAGCACATGAACAATCTGGACCTGACAGAGGACAGCATGTAGATTCTCGCAGGCGGAAGAAGAGATGTATGCTGTAGTATAGCACTGGCAGGCGTACGGCTTTCAGAAATGGGCTCGAAATACCCAAAAGCTGAAACCTATGTAGAGGGCTCACTCACAAGACTGCTAAATCTAGCAAACCTAATGCAATTGATCTAATGAGAGAGGAACCTCAATAGATCTGAAAAGGTCGCAGTGGGATAGATCAAGAGCCACCTCTGGTAGTAATCTAATCTAGTGTAACTATAACTTGCAAAATCGGCTAGACAGCTTCCACATGTAGTATATCAACAACAATTTAACAATAAATAGCAACAAATGCAAAGCTATCGCCTACACCAAAACAATATCAATTATCGACACTTACTTCTTAGCTAGATGTCTTTTACTCAAAGACTATTCTCTGAGAGACTTAGGTGTCATTTTCGATTCAAAAATGACAATACCTGGTGTACACCAGCTTTGAATGTGCTGGTCTTATACGTTTCACTTGTCGATTTTCTTCTACGGCCATACTTTCTTTTCACTTCACTTTTGTTCGGTGTAAATGAGAATATGCTTCTTTGATCTGGTTGCCTATCTGCAATTCTGTTTGAACAAATGCAAAGAAGATGTACATTACAAAAAAGCTAATACCTACCCGGCGCAATTTTAAAGATAAAATTTTACTCGCAATACTTAATGCTGAATCTTTGGAAGCTCAACGAAAGTAATCTGAGTCTAAATTCCTATTTAATTTAGTAAATAATAGTACTGACGCTTATATTACATAGAGTTTGTAGTAACTTTAACTCGATAAACAATAGACAGATGGATATACGTAGCTGTTCCTTGCCATCTCTGTTAGTGTATAGAAACAATCAAAAAGTGCCTGGAAACAATGACCAAAATAATGCCAACATTGCTGCTCATGATATTAATGGAGTCACTTATGGTAAGACTAATGTGATGAGAGAAAAACATTAGTCAACGGACGTATTTCTGTCTATTCGGCGTCATTAACATTGCTCCGAGTGCTTCTCTATCTCACCTGCACCGCTATTTATCTCTCGAATTATATATCACTATCCTTCGAAACAACGAGGAAAATACCTTTTGGCGCTAACTAGTACCAATAGATACGCGATAAGAACCGGGTACAGTTCCCAAACCAATTCTCGAGCAGTTTTTGGACTGCTGAACTCGACCTCTCTTCACATTGCTTTTGCCATAAGGAGTTACATTAGCCTTATTTTGGTTATTCTTCCTAGTCATTTTTTTTAATAACCATGACATAAAATTAAGAACAAATAGAGAAAGAACAAATATCATTTGCAATGATTACCGTTATTACAACAAAAAAATATCTTTTCTTCAGTAGTATAGATTTACTGCACTTTGTTTCGATAATTAATTCAATAACAAGTTACACAATTACTGCAATTACTGCAATTATATGACATCATCTGTTACATAAGTAACGATAAGTATATAGATATACATTAATGCTGCAACTAGAACGTTAATGGTGTAATTTTTCTCGGCGCTGCACAAAAACAATGTACGCGGAGACGAGTTCTCTTGAAGGTTGAACTACCTCAGTTTTAAATAGATATATCTTAAGAGTTGCTCTATGATCAAACGCATCTAAAGTTTCTAACATCTTGCACTAATGTGAGTATGTATGGTATTTTTATAGTTTTCTTCAGATAACGATTAAACGTTCAAACGTTTTAATAAAGACCAAAGCTAATTACATTGGAAAACTTTGCGATAAACAAACGTGAGTTTTATAAATGTTATTCCAATCTTACTTATTATTATTATTATTTCACAAATATGACAATATTAAATTACTAATTCATATATTAAAGTATTTATAGACTCGGAATTCTAGAGAAACAATTTCATAACTCTAAAATTTGTGACCTAATTCTTTTCTTCGCTATTCTTTTAAAATTTATCGAAATGTGTTTGTATCAAAATAGCATTTTACTGCTGGTTAAAATGGATCTTTCTAATCAGAGGCAATTTAGTTTTTCTGTAGTATACGTTAAAAAGCACCTTGCGAATTGGAAAGAAAACATAGTCGTTAAAATATGAAAAAAATGACACTAAACACGTACAAAATAATCACAATAAAACTATTCGTATTTACTAATTTTAGAATATTTCTAGTTGTTTGTGACATTAGAATTATTATTTGCGTATTTTCAAACAATACAGTAAACAAGTGCATACACATGTATATGTCTGTTAAATAGATTTATTTTGAAATGTAAATGAAGGTCAAGTTATTAGACAGTTATTTAAAATATTTAATTTGTTGTTAATTTAGCATTTAATCGAAACAATACAAAGTAGGATTCTTCCAAAGGTATGTATAGGATTTGTACAAACTAATGAGAAATCCATGTTTGGTAATGATTTTCCTAAAATTTCGAAAATCCTACTAATAAAATGTGCCATGGTGTCTGTGTTCTCAGGAACCATTAGGAAGAAGCATGTGGCCCATCGGGGTGTATAAGATTATTTTAAATCTTGTCGCAACATCAGGAATCTTTAGTGTATAGATTGTGTGTGTGTAAAGTCCATGGTGACTTGGCCTCTTAGTGGAACTTGAACTCACAGCGCTTAACTCTGCACAGTCAAGCGCAAGCTCTCTTACTACTGGACAATCGAGCTAACATATCACGCAATTCAAAAAATTTCGACATTTTAGTTTCTTAGCATTACTATGGTATGTCGCTATATGAAATACAAAAACCAAAAAAACATTCCGTAGAAAAATGCTTGAAGATCCTTCCTCAAGAAACGAAACGCGACATTCATCATGCTTGTATTACTACTGCGATCAAATAGTACAAAGACTCCTGTCATAGCTAATGTTGATAATATAGTAATAAACAATCCAATTGATATATGGAATCCTTTTTTACCAGTAACGTTGTGGTTACTGATTCAGACGATTCAGGTGATTATACAGGCATTTGTTTGAAGACTAGAAGTTTTATCACTATATTTATTGCGCCGGTAACTGATAGTGATAATGAAATATATCCTACAGTTAAAATATTCGTATAGTGCCTATAGAAATATCTTGAAAGCGTATATCGAGTGTTACTTTACCATTGCTTTGTTTAATAAATAACTCGTTGTATCAAGATATTTCCTACTGTATTTAAAGTAGCAATTCTTCTTCATGAAAGTGCAAAGATTATTATACTGATACCGCAACGCTGCATTTTCTCGACTATTTTTATCACCACTTGGATCGTGGAAGTAAAACTGGTAGTATATTTAATCATTTAAGTAAATTTAGTCGATCACTCTTTGTTATTGGTTAAAATGGCAAACTCCCGCTTAAGAGGTGCGATCTGCGATTGGTTCTCATCTCATCTTGATGATAGGATCAGTATTAGAATATACCAAAATAGGTGACCCAGTTGTCCTCTATGTTTTTTTATATTTATTAATTAACTTCGTTTATATGATGAAGTTTATATGATAATGGCTAGTAAATGGAGTAAATTTTGAATCACCATTCTAAGGCATTTAGGATATCAACCGTTAGAGAAATAGCGGCATTTCGCAAAAATCACAAATTATATATAAAAATGTAATAATATACAACGCATTCCATTTAAGAAACCAAACTTGTATTGTAGGCTGCGGAAACTGATCATCCTGTATAATGGGTATAATTTTATGCCGTGCGACTCTAGTATACGAAAACTTTTCGTTTGAATACTTTTTCTTTAAATTGTCCAGATAATGAATTACCTTCCACCCACGCACAAAATGGGCACATTATATTGTTGCATTATCTTTCTTAAAATCTAGTATTTTCTAGTAATTTAAAAAAGTAAGGTGCATTTTAGTATTAACTGGCGTTCACATAGCGCAGTGTAAAGTTAGCGTAGGAATTAGTCACTAGCTTGTATTGCCAACTGACACAATAATAATTTCTTCTGTAATCCATGGAATTGCACAGAATCTGTATTTGGTATGTTACCATTTTCTGCAATAATCATACCAATTCAAAAGCAAATATAATAGAAAATATTATATATGGGAAGAGCATTGCAATACAACTTTTTGTACACATCCCATGTTATACGGTATCTCGAAAACCATGATAAATATCAAAATTCTGATAAGGGTGTTTATAATAATGGACTAATTTTCAATTGGCGTCGACAATGCTAGTTTTAATGCTCGGTAATAATACTAGTAACACCAATAATAATAATAAAAAAGTATAGTTAAATGATATATAAAAAACGCGTAACATAAGCATAAATAAATAATAAGAAACTGCGTATATTGGTAAAGTTTCTTTTCAGGCCTGTTAAACATTGAAGGATGTGGTTGCCTATGCATCAGAAAACATTGAAAATATTTAGTGCATGGCGTTCCTGATACTCTACGAAAACATTCTAAGATAATATATAATATTAATTTTTCTAGATTTCAACTCTTGTGTAGTTCAAAATACTTTAGCAGTTAATTAAATAAAAAGAATACAGTATTTCATAGTCTCATAATTAGCAACATAAAAATTGAACTCGAGCAACTGAGAATATTGGATATAATCAATATGAAGAACTTGTATGAACTACGTTCATTATGTTGTAGTTTCAAACTTTCATAGATTATTTTAATTACTTACCAAAGCGCCTTTTTTCATAAATTTTGCCTTACTTATAGCAACCGTAAAGATCATATGATATATGATCTATACGAACACTACACTGCACTATGTGAACATATAGTAAAGTTAAATGAAAGATTTAAAAAACGGACAACAAATTAAAATATGCAGAATATTCCATTTAAGAAAAATCAACTATGCGTTATAGCTCCATTTTTATGGCGTAGAATAGAAGAAATAACAACGGCAGTGAATTCACTTATATTACTTGAGATATAGCGAATTTTAAAAACAGTCAAAATATAATGTAAAGCACCAAATTCTACTCATACTATACAATGGAAAAGTTCCTCTTGCTTGAAACTGTATTTGGTGTAATCACCACAATTTATGACTGTGAAAGGGATGCTCGATAACATATTATACCATTATACAAAGTGCATATTTTGCCGATTCCAATGACGGATCAGGTTCAACTTTCACAGTCGTAGGGTTAAATTTAAATGTGATTGACATGTTGCGTAAAACTGTTATCGATTTTAATAGACGTGACGTCATCCCTTTCAAAGCTTCGAACTCTGGTAATCGCTGAAATAAATCCAAGAGCAAATCAATTATATTATCATTCGAAAAGTTTTTTAATAAGAAGAACAAAACTGGTGTTTCTAGATAAACTTCGATGAAATCATATGGTGAGACAACGGTAGTGAGTGAGTGTTCCTTAACTCCTTTGTTCGCGATAGCGATTGTTTCAGTACGACTCATTGGTAAGCCTGCAGAAACGAGTACACTTTCCGCGAGCTTCATGAAATTAACAGAGACTAGACAGACTTGTGTTTTGTCGACTCTCGAGGAAACCAGTAGGCAACACGAACCCATTCTGATGAGACGAATAAACTCGAGTCTGTTTAGTCGCTGCTAATTTCGTGAAGCGCAACTCGTTTCTATAGGCTTACTCACGAGGATACATCTTTGAAACTAGAATTTTATATTAATTCCAGTTAGCTTCCGTTTTTTCTAAAAATAGCATAACGCATGTTAAGTGAGGCCCCTAAAAGACTTGCTCTATGATGCTGAGGAAGAACCCGATAGTATAAAAGGGACTGCAAACAGAGGAAGAGGTAGAGGTGAGAGCGATTTTGGTAGTGAACGAGTGAACATACTGAACTCACTATACGTAGCGTTGGTGACTGCCACGTTCGACGTTGTAAAATGTAATATTACAATACATTATGAAACATTTTGTGCAACTGGAGGTATTGTGCAGTACTTTGTTCATGAATGACAGTGTTTGATGATTTGAAAAATGTTTGTGCACGAAGGTGTTGACCTACATTGCACAACATATTGCCTCAATTGCCCATTACAATTAGATCGGTAAAGTTGCAATAAACCTTAGCCTGAGATCCGTAGAAGTTGCAAAAATTTCGACGTTATATGTGATGAGGGTGTCTTTAATTAGAAACTCTCATCCATACAAGCCTACACATTATTAATTTTATTATTGGGATAATTAAAATTCACCTAAAAATTGTAGAGCAATTAGAAGACATCAGAATCAGGAGACAAACATTAAATCTGCATAAGAGACGTCTCCAAATCACATTGATAAGAACATTGGCTGGATTTTCTACTGTTTCAATATTTATATTTCGTTTTAATAATATAGATGACTCAGTTTAGTAAAAATGTTTCGTCTTCCTTTAACAATTAGTACATGCTATGTATATATCAGAGAACATCAGAGAAAATTATTTACGGAAACAACTAAATATGTGAAGGTTTTGTCTGCGAACATATTTAACACACAAATGTAATTAACTGGAATGGAGAAGTTTTAATCAAGCTTTATCACTATTTTCTGCGCAATACTTTTAATAGAATTTAGTAAATTTAAAATTCCTATGAGGATGACTGTTTTAGCTGCACCTTTGTGACAGTTACTCTTACAAGTGTACATTAATCACACATAACACGACTTTTGTTATTAATGGAGAGTACAGTGCATTTGATTAATAAGCAGATACCGAAGTATAGCTTCACTGGTTTTCGATGCAATTTTCGTCTTTTCATTGATGCAGTATATTCATTGAAATTTCAAACTTTTACTAAATCATGAATTGGCGCAATTTGTAAGATTTTAAAATATTATGAATTCCTTAAAGATGAAATCGCAAAGCTATAGGGCTGCAAGATGAATACATAAAAATGACTGAATTAAAATTTGTTCCAAAAACAGATTGGCCACTAATAGGTGGCTGTGAAACAAAACACAAATGTCAAATATGCTAGTTCTTTTATTGTGTGAAGCGTTTTCAAGTCGTCATGGTTTCCAAGTTTCTTGAAAATCCAAATATGTCATAAAGACAGATATCAAAATCCTCAAAGGTACGATTCAACATGTTATTACTGAATTTAAAGCAACCGTCTACTGTTCGTAGAAAACTTGGATCGGGAGGGAAAAGGTATCCTTCGGTAAAAAAATTGAGAAAGAAATTTAAAAAACTTTCGAAAAAAATCTATTTTGAATATTCAGCTCCTCTATTGTAATATGTAAATAGACGTCGGATCCCAGAACTTATTTTTTCTAAGTCACGGTTTTTTTCATCTCAAATTTCAGCTGTTGTTACTTGACTTGCTAGTGTAGAGGTATCAATTCGATTAATTAAATGCACCGATACACCCTAAAAGCTCTTATCTAAATTGTATTCAAAAGCATCTAACTTTTTCCATTATGTATCTTTCGTTGTATCACTCTTCAATTCCATTCAGTTGTGGTATGTTTTACTTTAGTCTTTCAATCTTACAATTAAATCTTGTTTCTACAATGGTAACGTAATGTTTATTTTATTGAAAACACAATTTTTATGTTATAACAAATAACATACACCAAAATGTGAAAAAGTGTTGATAAAGGTAACAAAATATTTCTTGCTTTACATCTGAAGACATCACCTCAAGGATCCTTTAGCCCTGTCTTCCTTCAGGCAACGGTTGCTAGGTTATTTTATATTGCTTGCCCTTCAAGCACACTTCACGTTTCTGCCGAGGAGGAAATTTAACAGAATGACCCCTACGCCTACGCCTTATGTCACTTTGAGCATTTGTTAAATTCATTTCATCTTGTTTTAGTGAGATTTATATGTACAAATTACTAAACAAAACTCCCTTCACTACTTTACTTAATACTTTCCCATTACTAAATTTAATGATTAAGCCGCGCTCTTATAACTTCCTTATCGATAGCAAATTATTAGATTAGTTGTTACATTCCAATACATCTTATTCGTATTAAATGTGAATTTCCTAGTCCAAATTCGTTTTGTTCTGCAACTTTAACCTGGTAGTTAACTTGCTTCACATTAACTAAATACTGGCCTATCTGTGAACGACAAATAAATTGACACAGAATCAGTTTGGATCATTCTGTTTACTACAATGTTTTCATTACTAATAAAGGCTATTTGCCCAATTTGTGTGCAAACCTGTTTTTTGTTTCATTTAACTGGAGGCAATTTGCCTTTTTGGGGCCTTCTACACTACTGTTATAATAAACTGGAAATTGTTCTGTTATTGCTTCCATACCTTTTTCCATTTCAATACATTTCTTCTTCTATCCTACAAAAGCCTGTTGCGTTGTACACCCATCACCTTTCGACATAACTTCCTTTCTTCGTACTTCCTCTATTAAAAGTCTTCCTTTTACAAATTCAACGTTAATTTTAGTCTCATCCTAACAAAGTAGACTATGGCTGTCGTAACTACCTGTCGGTATGGCCGATAATAACTGCGTCACTACCTCTGCTTCCTGTATAGACTCTCCATAATTTTCTAATTCATAAAAATCTCATCCTTGTTGTTTAATTAACGAGTAAACAAAATAAAATAAAGGAGTGATATTTAATTTTTAATTTATTTAATTTAATAATTTTTCCTTATATTTCATATTACAATTTATTAGCCAATAAACCGCTTTATATTATGTATATAAAAAAAGGAAGCTTTTAAAAAAGGAAAGAAATTTTTGTTTTCTTTGTAATTGCAATGCCAGACTTACGAAATGTTCCTCTTGGGGTTTCCAGCAGTTTTCTTCGCGTTGACCATTTCTGGCCTTGACATCATTATATTTAAAAGCTTCTTTAGCATTCCCCGTTGGTCGTTCCTTCCCGATGACATCCAATACGTCGTTTTGCTCCATTAACTTCATGCGAAATTCCCTGTTTGAAAACCCTATCGAATGGTTTTACCTTCGCATATGAATGTATTGACCACATCACATTCTTTTTTAATTTAACCACTGTGTGAACCACATTTCCCATCTGCAGCACTGGCCGTCATACTGAATTCATAACCTGTTGTTATGTTCAATGGGAAATAAATAAGTACTCCTACCAATGGTGGATTTATTTAGTCTCTGGAAAAGACACAGTATCGAATGAATACAATAATTGTACTCGTTTATGGCTTTTACCCCCCAATGCATATTAACTTATAAAAGAAACATTTAATAAGTTGACAACAAACAAAAACTTATACATCTGTGCCCCAGAACTAGATTGTTATGTGTGAAAATTAAAAATATCAAACGATGCACCGCAAAATAGTAAGTAATTTAACATATTTATTTAAAATTTTATAAATTTGGAATTAACATAGTCTAACAATGGGACACAGATATTCTTTGGCTTACTATGTCGGTTAAAATAAATGATCCTCATGATTAGAGCTGGTATTCTGCGCGTACCGGCAGGATTGAGTCGAGCAACTCGTTTTCCTGTACATATCAAACTGTTGAATGAGCGAAGTTAATATTAGCGGAGACTGCCGATCGGCGATGCATGAGTCTGCAGTTAGTTTTATTTAGATTTGCGTTGTGTAGTTGTCGGTGTGAGAGATTGTTTGATAGTTATTGAAGGGGTGAGTGTAAGAACAAAAAGAATGTTTGAAAAATTTCTATTTATGGTTGTTACGACTCCATTCTGAAAATGTGTGTACCAAGTCATATACACACTGACAGAAAGACGGTTATATTGATTCAACAAAATGTTTGTAACATTAACAAGTGGTCTTGTTTGTGTACGGCGAAATAATTTTTTTTATTCTTTTAACAAACAACAACAAAAAACAGTTGCATTATCCAAAAAAAGTCAAAATTAAATTTACCGTAACCGAAATGAAATTGCTAAACTGATTAATCTTGTTGTAAATATCTTAATAAAGAAGTTTCTGTTGATTTAGCATGCTACCTTCGCTGTATGTAGAAATAGTTTTGTGTGATTGAAAATGTTCTTTTTTGATTTTGGAGCTGCCTAAAAACTGTAAACTTTACATGTTTGGTGACCTTTTTTTTAGTTTTATTTCAGATTCAATTAAAAAACGGAAATAAAAATTCTTAAAAAAAACAACTCTTTAATATTAAAAACTCCGTTCGGCAGCGTTAAAAAGAAACAGCGCCCAGTATTCTTCTCTATCATTTGTTTCTGATGTTTGACTTTCATCAGCTTCTGCAGCAGCTAATTTTTGGCAATACCACACTTCAACTTCTCCAACATACCGTGACTGTGTAGGCAGCTCCATTACATTCTTTTGCTATTCTATTTGAAAGGTAGAGGTGTTATACAGGTATCGGAAATAGTGTCTTTGTTGATTTTTTTTAATCAAATAATTCGGATATGGGCCCGCTTGCCATTTCAGAACACGCAGCACTTTCTTTTTGTTTTTCTCTAAATTCTATAATTTTGTATCTTATATTACTATTATTGAAAAAAGGGGCAAATTTATCTTTGTAGTTTAAAATTATCTTCCTTAACTAAAATTTTCTTGCTGGTATTTTGTATTGTTAGTTTCCCTTCTACTGAACAACGGATGTCGGCAGTTTAGAGCTTGGTTCTTGCTCTAAACTGCCGACATCCGTTGTCCAGCAGCTGCTTTGTTCTTGCAGAAAAGTCAAGCAGCTCCAAACAAATAGCTAGCGCCCGTATTTTTAATAAGAGCTGTTTAGTTTTTTTTAGTTTTAGTTTTTGTACTAAACGATTGAGCTAATTTCTCTGCGTCATATACAAGAAGAACTCAATTTTAACAAAAAGTGGAGCTGCTTGGTTATTACACCTATGCCTTCAATTGTAGAACTTTCGAATTTGTTCTTTAAAAAAATTTTTAAACCAATTTAAAAAGATTTTCCAATGAGGTAAGAATAATATGAAATATGAAATCAAAACAGATACGAAACGGTGAAATAATGGAAGACTATCCACACAAACGATCACATTCCGTTGTATACAGAATGCCATACGACGAGCTTATGCAGTATATAAGAAATTAAGCAGATTCAAAATTTGTAAATTATCCGGAAGTAACGTGCACTTAATTTTCTTCAATGGATTGCCCTAATTTTTATGAAACATTTGAATTCAGTTATTAATTTGAGGTAAAATCGATGTGTTTTGATAGGTCTAAACATTGATTTTAATGTAGTCAAAAGTTTAAAAGTTGACTAGGAACGTTCATCACCGTTTTAGAGTATATGTCTAAATTTGAAGTATCAAGTCTGGAGAATGTTGAGGTTCCAAGTATGGCCCATCATTTGTTATCAATTTTCTTTCAAAGATATGAGGACATTTCTTATATCGCTAGCCGGTGCACCATCCATTTGGTACCAAGCGGCAGCAGACTGCATAACTAGCAATGTATCAAGTTCTTCTTTGAAAATATTAAAATATTAAATAGGCAAAGAATACAGTTATTTTAAATTGCGCACAATACATTGAATTGCCGATTTTCTTCAAATTCCCTCTCTCTCACTAAATGGCGATGTTGGCTTCTCAAAAGTGACTATTGCGTCTTCTAAAGCTTTGCTTCCTCCGTCCATATATTTTTTTGGTGAAGTTTTCATCTTTCTGACAAGATGCACCCTCCAAAGAAAATCTTGTAGATTTCTTTCTACTTACCGGTGTGAAAAAAGGTCATCGCTTTTGTTTTTTGAACATTCCTTGAATTAACATTCGCGAGATTTCTAACGTTGTTGCTACTTCTCGAACACATTGGTCTGTCCAGGCATCTTTCCCAAAAAAGGACGCACGTTCTACTGTAAATTCTTCCAGATTCTCCACAAATAATCATAATAAATTGAAGTAAACCTAGTTTGTCACTTTTGTCGCTTCCAAACGTGACATCTTCTTGCACGTTATAAAAAACTGTTGTAAAGAACTGTTAAACACATACGCTAAATCGGTGATGAACATTCATAGCCAACTTTCGAACTTCCGAATACAATAACATAAATCGCGAATAATTGCCCAAATACTAATTTTTAAGTTGATGAAGAATTTCATCATTTACAATAAGAATATATGGAATGTTATAATACTGACGACACCTGTATGATACTTGTAGTGAAATGGAAATACTTTTCAATAGCCCATAATGATAGCTTAATAACCCATAACAATATGCCGGTATTTTCCAAGTTAGCATTCAAGAACAAAATAAGCTTGCAAATTCAGAAAAAATTGAATCCACTTAGTTCCTGATATGCAGATAACGTGTTCTCATTTTGTGATACCTCTTTCTAACATGTACACGGCTCGCGTGAAAATTCTGCCGAAACTGTAAATGTTGTAACCCGAGGAGTGCCTTTTCGGTTTTTAGAAACAAAAATCCATCAAAATTTTCTTTGCTAGCGAGATACCACCGTAATAGAAACCTTACGCAGGCGCAAAGTTCGCTCTAAGCAGACAGTTTTCAAGAATCGTAACTGATCGCAACATTAGTAACGTTGTACGCGCGGTTGCTCCAACTCGTTTTGAAGTGAACGTGGATTTAAAAAACTCTGCGGTTTAACTTCAGGCTACGAAAGTTCTGTTGTACATACATCGGCGTACGTATATAGTGAACCAGTAACCATGAATTTCTTCTGCATTGTTTCCTGCGCGATTCTTATAGCAACAGGTATGTGAGAATATAATAAAAGTGTTTTGCTTTTGATATTAAGAAGCGATCTCTTTAATTTTTAATTAGAAACGGTTACTGATTATGTAAGACAAAATGAATTATGTATAATTTTTGCTTAAATTGAATTGTTTCATTTCCAAAAATTCCAAGCAATGTAATACGTGCTGAAACAAGAAAAAGAAACGATTCCTTATATATCCCGTTATGATTAGTCTGTTATACTTTTGTAACACGTTTAATTGGTTTAATCATGACATATTCCTAGCTTTTCATCGGTAAAATGATATAATTCTAATAGGTCCGTGCTATTCAATACGTTAGTCATCGGCTCGTCGCCTACGATGCGTTAAAGAGGGGAATATTTTTCAGTTATAATCAAATTAAAAGAGCGAAAAACGCGGAAGCGCCTGAACCGTTATTATTGCAGCCTATAAATGGTTTATACTGAATTTCATATTATTCGGAGTCCGTCGAAAATGGTGCCCGGTATTTTACTGAAAAAAAATATGTTTGTTTATATACACGCAATCTGTTGGAATATACTTCCTTCTTTAATGCCGAAATAAATGTGCATAATGCTAAATTCACAAGGAGCTTCCATTTCATGCATTTAACTTCATTCAAAAGGCTGTTTTGTTGGCGGCCTAGAATATTTTACATGCATCTGCATAATTTGAACGGTTCATCAATTTTCCATTTAATTTAAATCGATTTTATTACGTGCAGACACACCCGTATTATTTTACTTTTTACAGCATACTTGCATCTGCATGCTCGGTGATATATGACCATTTTGCATGTACGTACACATACATGTACCATTAATACCCTAAGAGCTGTTGATATGATTCTTGGATGCTGTAGTTGTGGACGGATAGGTATACATCTTTTTCACTTATGAATATCTTAAAATATAAATCGAGTTATTGTTAGTGGTTGCGACGTCTGCTGTGTATCACGGATATTTTTGTATGTTCGGCTAGGTTCGTAGTCTTGGCTGGCATTTGGAACGTATCATGTTTTGGGCAATTAATTTCAAATTTAAATACAAGTAAATGAATAAATGTCATCGATATATATAAAGTAAGTTTGTATATCATTCCATGTGATAAAAATGCGCAAATATTTTCATTTTCTTTTAATTAACTTAATACTCTTACAGGATTAAAAATATATTAAATAATTTATAACCAATGTAAATTGAATGTATTTTATACAATTATTCTTGAAATTTGTCAATTACTTGCAACTAATTACTTTCTTCAAAGTATTCGCCACACTTTTTGCATGCGTTCGATCCAATTCTCGAAACTTTCTTTCCGTTCTGAAGGTGGGTATGGTTTTTGAAGGTTTCAACACCTTCTTGAGGGTTCGCTGTCCACGCACTTTTTGGCAAAATGAAATCGTTAGACAATAAATCAGGTGAATACGGGCAACGACGTTCTTCACCATTAAACGAATGTAACGAGTGCAACGAATTTCATATCTAACTGCTCAATTATAATTGAATGTAATGCGGGCTTCGATATGCATAGGAATACGCTAAATCACATGCCTCTTCATTGATGTTGCGCACAGCATCGATGTTTTTTGGAACAAGAATCGGTTTTTGTTGACATTCACTAAATTCATCACTGGCGGAAGCACGGACCACGATAATATTCTGTAAACTAGTTGTAAACAGTCCTTTCTGATGGTGCTTCATTACCAAAAGTTGAACGAAGTGATTTGAAGCATTGTTGTTGTGTTAAGGCTTATAACCGCTAAAGTTATATTAGGAGCGAGCAGATCTGAGATGCTCTAAGACTAAATGAAGCAAAGATGTAACATTCATCAAAACAAAAAAAAGGGCACCAGGTATTTTAAAGAAAAATACCAACTGTGGTTGTTTCAAAGAACCGCATCGCAATTGATCAGAGACAAAATAAAACAAATATCTAAAATGATATATTAAAATAAAATACTTAATGATTGGTGATAAACTGTAAAAAAATGTTAATGACAAAAAAATACGATTCTTAGGTTTGGCGACCACGAATACTTGTTTTGGCTTCTTCGAGGTCTCAACCAATGTTGGTTATTTAGCTTTTCCAGGTGGTTAATTGACTTCTCCAAGTAGTTTGAAAAAACGCCTGCGTAGTCATCATAAAATAAAGAAAAAGAAAAGAATAAAAGGTAGTAATTAAAATAATAATAATAAGGAAGTTAAATGATCAATAAATTCCAAAATATACTTAATTTAGTCTGAAGGACTATAATAAAAGCAATCTGAATTATTTAATTGATTTGAAAATTGAACTTAATTGCAGTGCCTGAAAAAAGAAATAGCACATTCGAATTTAAAGCACTAAAATTGATGGAAATACAGAAAGTGTAACAGGTGATCTTTCCAATGAAATTTGGAGATAATTGGGGAAATTATAATAAAACTCATACGTGGTTATTCGTACTCTAAGGCTCAGACTAACGATAATTAATGTTGAATTGCAATAATCTAAGCCTTCCTTAACTTCCTTAAATTGATAGGCAAACTTTTACTGCACCTGACAAAACCTGCAACATCAATACAGCAACAACAAATTCTGAACAATAAAAATAATATTTTGAGAAATAAAGAGAGAAGATAATATTTGAGGAAATACGATAGAAATTAAGATTAAGATTAAGATAGAAATTAAGATCTAGTGTTTTATCGTAGATGGCTTCAGATAGAAATATAAAATTTGTGCATAAAACGTGGTGGTTGGGAAAAAAATAATTAACATGAAAACCAAAAGAAGTAAGAAATATTAGAAACAACACAATGTATTCTCAATTTATTTAAATTTAAATTTTATTGAGAAATAAAATAAAATAATGGGGACACTATCAAGGTTTAAGTCATGAAATCGCCGGTTTGCTTACTCTAGTACGGTTTAAAAGAAAGGGAGTGAGGGATTCGAGATGAGAAACTAGGAAAACTAAAAAGGGGTGGAAATGAGAGAACATATGTTACAACAAAAGCTATGCAGAATATACGAATTCATATAGTGTCCACCAAAAGTAACGATACAAAGATATTGTTACAGCCTTTACTAAAATCACAAAATATTACTATTAGGTGAAATCTCCTTTTTTTACATAATCGCTTCGTTTAAATTGTCACTGTAAATAAACGACTCTTCCGATTTCTGTGCTGTCAGCGTTTCAACAATAACAAATGTAACATTTTACGAAGATAGGAATGTTAAATCTCATCTGGTGGTCGATTGTAAAAACTTAAGACACTACCCATGTATTTAACCAATTGATTTGTAGTTTACTAAAGAAGTATAATATTTGCATAAAATGGTTACCTGTATCTTCTGTTTATCAATGTAAACGATTTATTTATTCAAACATTTAAAGATGACATAAATTGAAAAATCCCATAAGTATAAGTAAAGTTCAACTTCTTATCAACGATCTCGCAGACAGTTTTTGTTTATTTGAAATTTATACATGACTGTTTGCATTCAAAACAAATTAAGTAAATATTTTATTCAAATGCAGCTGAAGCTAGAGTCGGCCAGGGTCTAATCGTAATAGAGTGAACTAGCACTAATGCAATGCACTTTAGCTTCATCTAAAAGGATTATTCAATAGAAAGAGAATTAGTTAATATTTTAAACATTGTTACCTTTTGTGAAAGATATGGTCGCGAGAGTGATGCATTTCATCACTTCATCATTTTGACATCAAATTATAATACTAGAAAATACTAGCAAATTAGAATATTCTTACATTTACCTGTAAATTGACCTGAATATAAAGTATTCGTTACTATGATAATATTGGTAACTGTTGTAGTCGCAAGGTTTCATAGATGGTAAACTATGCAAATGTAGATGTTCTACTGACCATTACATACATTATTGTTATTATCTTGTAAATTAGATTTCAAGCAAAACAAGGAATATGAAATGCATGCCAAATTGTTATCTATAAATTACATTAATTTAATAATAAATAATAATAATAGTTACAGAAGTATTGGCTGAAAACAGTATTCACGAAAGAAACAATATATTCACATCTGTTCGGAAATGAACGTCGAATCATCTTAATTGCAAATTAACGTCTAAGTATTTAACTCGTGTTATGGTATTCACGTTATATCGGTACACGATGGCCATTTTCTCATTGTTTTGTACCGTTTTGAGTTAAAACTAATTCAGATTAGTACGTACATCTTTGTAAAATTTCTCAAACAAAATACGTAGAGGAAATTAACGTAGTAGATCCCCACGACAAACATAGCTAGAAAACCACGACCGCAGGATGTGAATTAGAAACATCGGTTAGGTTAGCTTATTATGCAAATAACTCTCGTAACTTATTGTTAATGCCTACTGATTACCCACTTGCTCATTGGTGTCCCGATTGGTTATTAAGTCACAGCTTATTCATTCATTCAATTCTATTAACATAAACATTACGCGGCTCGGTAAACGATATATTCTCAACCAAGTTTCTATCAAGACCTAGAAAACTGATATGTTGCGGTTGTTGTCGTTCTGCAAGATACGAGCAGAGTTTTTTTAATGTTATTTGCTTAGCTCTGAAAACAACTGGTTGGAGAACAAATTAAATTTTATTCGCAAGGGACGAGGTCGGGATTGTAAAGTGGATGTTGTAATTTCTCAAACCCGTATTCATTGACTACTGCTTCAATATTCGTGTTTTATGCCCCCTGAAGTTATCGTACAGAAGAGTTTCTGAACATAACTGTTGGGTCTATTTTCTTGTATAGCCGTTTTCGAATTCCTAATTGCGCCTTTGGAAAGATTCCTCGTTATTGTAGTCCTTTTGGACATATACCCAATATGAGAACGTTTTCCACATCTCAGAAAACTATGGCCATCACTTTCCCAGAACAAAATTGTATCTTCTCCTTTTTGGGTGGTGGAGAGCCCTTATTGCATGGATAATTTTATAGAAGAGATCTTCATCTTGGGATAAAGCAGTCAAATTTTGCTATGGTCTGAGCAACCTAGGAATTCACTTGTTTCTCTAGCAATTTACTCGACGATCAGTCAATACGATATCTTTAGCTTTCTTCACCGCTTGCACTAATATTTGACTTAGAAATAAGACGGACTATTTTCCTTACACACTGCTATCATTCTCACATGGATATTCTTCGCACTACAGTCTTCTTTCTATTGAAACTTCATTAAGCTTCTGTGCTCAAGATTCTAATATATAAATGAAATATATAAATTCTAATATAGAAATGTGGAACCTACTTGGATAACACAAAATCCACTCTCGTCTCTTTTACTCTCTATTGCTATATTTCGGTTGAATAAATAAAGCTACATACCTCGTATTTCTTCGTTGATGTACATTTTACTACTAGATCAACATGATAATTGAATAGTTCGAAATTGCATGGCTACTTTATTTAATCTTAAAATGTCTTATTTGTCAATTAAAGCATTATATTGTTATCCATTGATCATGGTTCATCAGAAAAAAAATGACTCCGATAAAAAATGAGGAAGCTGATGATGGGCAGAAAGAACCGAAACGTCATATAAAATTTTCAAGTATGGCATTGAATAGAAGCTCGAAAGTGGCCTTGAGAAATTGGTTTTAGTCTTCCTCTGCAAGGCCAAATAAAATTGCTAAGAAAACGTGCATTTTTCGTTTTATTAAAAAATCTCGAAAGTCGTTTGTCACCGATCTAGTTTACTTTCTAACTCTAATAATAAGCGAGATTTCCATGGTAGGGGTCGATGTAAATTGCGTGAGAAAAAATGCAGTAGTAATTAAAATTTATTTATATTAAAAAATAGATGCATTGTAAATCAGGTAATGTTAAAGTTAAAGAACGATTATAGGGATTTGGAATAGTGAAAAAGCAAATATAAAAACAGAAACTTTTTTTCTGTAAGTACTAATAATCTGAAAGTGTACGTTAAACATATACAAGTTCTGATAAAATATCATAACATTCAAATATTAGTTGTATTTGCTAGTAGTAGCTTGTAAAGGGGCAAATACGTTCAAACTAAATTCAAATTAAATTTGGCACTGAAATGTTACAGCCCCAGTCTTATTTCATACTGTTTGTGTAGTTGAATTTTAATTTTGTTTAATTTGTTGATTTAGTATTATTTCCTTGGTTTAGAAATTAAAAGACTTAAAAGTCTTCGTCTTTTGGACCATCTCATTATTTTGATAATATTGTTATTACTATTATTTCCATAGATTTCTAATAACTTTGTAGTTATTAGAAATCTTGACAATTCAGGTAAATCTATTAGTCAAAATTCACAATTATCTGGAAATTTTCAATCGTTTTCAAATATGTACTACAAATCAACTGCTTAAGTTAAATAAATAGAAATAAACGATGTAAGTACATACAAAGTACGCAATTCGTATTGCATTATTAATGAATTTAAAACAATATATATGTTTGTATTTTATTAACTTTAGAATCTTGAATAGGATTATTTCGTATGATACGACGATGTTATTTAAACGACTTTACGGAAAACAACTTCAATTTAAGAGATATTGCGTGCCATGAACATAATTTCGTAGTTAGGCAGTTAGGTTCTTCACGTAGCTCTATAGATTGAAGCGTAACAGAATCGGTATGGGGAACTTCTTATATCAAAAATGTCATATAAGTACTGTTTAAAATATTCAATAGATATTCTCCTTTTCAAAATCAAATTGCAATAGATACTATAATTGCTCGTATTATATTTTCGTATCCTCGAAGAAATATTATACTTTTTCCTACCCCTTCTATATACAGCTGCTGTAACTAAAACACAATTAAATAGGCGCTTGACTGAAAAGGTGTTTCGAAATCTCGACTTTCTGAGAAAATGCATAGTGCTGCATTCAACTGTTTCTTTACCTGTGTTATTGACTGATTCTTTGTTATGTCCGTGTAATGGCAAGCAGCTTTTGTACAGTATGCATACCTGAGCCTATCTTTGTGTTCTCGCATTTAAAGCGATGGAGTTTCATCTGGTCGGAGTATAGCAATTTTATATTCTGTACCAAGTAAATTATCTTCACCACATTATAATGCCATTATTGTCTTAACGTAACATATATTAATGGAGCTTTTTTTTATTTATTTAAAGCCTAGTAGTATTAGAGGAGTAGGGCTCATTTGCCACAATTGCTGATATATTATTAATAAATTGCAAAATAATGACCTACATACTGTTGTATAATTTCTACAACTTAGAATCAAATAATTCAGGTTTTCTACTTTATAACCACAAATGCAAACTGGAGCTTGCGAGAAGGATGTTGTAATAATTAGAGTGGCGACGTTGCGTGCAGTTTGTCATTAGCGTTATGTTCGGTGGCAGGCTAGGTCTCGCATATATGTAACTCGCCACGAAGGAGAGAGGCATACAGCGATGGCAGTACTGGCCTGTACGTAGTTAGTAACCGAGTGGAGAGCATCGTAGCGACGTTCAGCTTAAAATATCTAGATGTTTTGTTAGCATTTCATTTTATAGGTGTCCTTTTTAGTATATTTTGTAACTGTGCGATTTAAGAGTGCTTTTTTCATTTATTTCATTACTGCCCTATTTTAGAAGTTTTCGGTTTTGGTTTATATCGTTACTGTACTGTTTTAGAAGTGTCTTTTTTCGTTTATTTCTTCACTTCCCTTTTTTAGAAGTTTCATTTTCGGTTTATTTTGTTAGATACTCTCATATTTTTGGAGTATTCTTTAGAGTTTATATTTCGTTTTATAATTTTACAATATTATTTGATCCTTATTTAACATTTACTTGTTTCGTATTCTTTCGTTTTATTTTAGTAGTTCTTAGTTTATCATTTTCCAACAATGCCGAAAATGTCAAGCATTGTTTCGGAATATGGCACCATTTTCACTATCATTAACAAAAAAGAAGTGCTTTGCTTTTAATCCTAATCTCCGTAAGCAAGCGTATCTATCGTGTCATCGATCGATTCCCTTTAGGAACAACATAAAAACCATCTTCAAATTGTTAGACTACTTCCTCACCAAAGATCGCAATCATTTGGAAGCTCTTGGTTTCTACCAGACACCATGTTCGTATGATAGCGCATACATCGGTGTAATAAAGCGATCGGTCTGTATTTACGATGCTGAGCACGAGCATTGTACGCCTAATAGAGTCTGTACTAGCTGGTCATAGACCACCAAATCCAATTTAACACTACTCGCATCTTGTCTCGCAACCCTCACTATTATAATAGAAAAATCCGTGAATCTACAGAAATTTTTAAATATCCTAACAATTTAAATCGAGACCATGCCTACTCCTTACATCACACCTGGAAAACTGAATTAACTTCCCAGCGACTGCCACGGTTCATTGGTCCATAACCTTTTCGCTCCATTGACCAGAAACAAGCCCAATACAAACCCCTCCGTAATGAATAGTTCGCGGTGAATGTGTAGGAGCAACCCTGAGGATGTCCCGTAAGAGTGTGGACGAAACGTCGGCAGAAGCTATGAGTACGACGAGGTTCCAACCTGGAAACCAAGAATATAGCACTTAAGTAATTTAAATGTCATTTTCAGTTTATTTATATTTATTTATTGCAGTTCTAAAATTATTAGGACAATTGTTTATAGTACTGTTCGAATAAATTTGTTTAAAATCCTTAAAAGAAAAACTCGCTGTGTAAAATTCTTACATGATAGGCAAAAATGAACATTATTTTTAAAATCGGCACAAAAATTGTTTCAAGAACAGCTATTTTTAAGAAATCATTTCGAAAATGCAGACTGGTAAATCAGCCATATCGTTTCTGAATTTCAAAACCAAATCCCACATTTCATCTAGCCATGCATGCGTAATTTCTACAATTAATTTTGAATGATGTGTGTGTGACGCACTGGTCAACACCAAATTAACACTTACTGCTTAAATAATGCCTAAAGCAAGCGTCACTAATTTTGTAAATGATAAACAGCCTAATTATAGCATCTACGGCAGAATTGGTGAAGAAAATAAGTATGAATGAAACGGCTTACACTAAGCCGTTGCCGCGGGCTTGGTATTGGTGAATGAAACTCTAATGAGCTGAAGAAATACATATGTGTAGCGGCACGTAGGTACAGAATGAATTAACGTTCAAATTATATACATAATTATGTAAAATACATAAAAAATTAATTTGCAATTTGTTCTGGAGTGAAGTCTTATATTTCTCAGATTTTATTGTATGTACTAGACTTATTTCATTTTAAGTACACGTATTTTTAATCGATACACATATGTAGGGAAATCAGATATCCTTTGGCAGAATTGGGATTAGTTTAGCGGTAAATCTTATTGTACATATATTTTTGGTGACTTCAAAGGAGAACGTTTCTTCAAAGTAGTTAGTTAGAGATATAAATATCACACTTGTGGAACAATCTTACGAACTTTATAATTGGATGTTAAAATTTACCTCTTTTGAAGCGGAGCTATTAAGGTAGTTAATTTTTTCATCCTGTTATTTCTGAATTTTAAAAACAGGAGAGTGTGTATAATTGAAGCCCACATTTAGTGCTGAAAATAAGTAAAACAGAGCAATAGGTAGTTTAAGAGCAGTTTCACTCCAAGGGCATGCAGTACTTGTCACTATAAATATATGTACTTCGGAATGAAACTGGCAGAATTTTTCCAAATTAATTAAACCAAATTCAGGGTTCATGGGAATCAGTGTCTTTCGGTAATTATCAGTCAAATGGAAAGCGATAAATCAACTTTATTGAGTATGAGTATTAGAAATATTATGTTCATATGATACTTTCTGAAATTCCACTTTCTCTAACTTCAACACGTGACCAAAACTCCGAAATACAAATAGAATTCTTGCGATAGACACTTTGAAATTGGAAGCACAACTAACACGGATTACTTCGACGACACTTAGACTCAAAGACAAAAACTAAATTTAGCGCTACCGCAGGCCTTTATTTCGGACCGCAGCAAATTTTGATAATCTTACTTTTCTAAAAATAACGTGATAGTGAAAGACGGACACCTTTGTTCTAGAAGTATCATATGCAATACGATGCAGGAACGCAACTGAAGCACTGACTCTATGCTATTCTCTGGCGTTGTACGCCACAAATTTAAATTTTACCTACAAATAATACTAATATCGAAATCACACTGAAATATGCCTAAAATAATTATGAAGATTTTTGTGGGGTAATATTACATTAAATTTGATGTTCTGGGAGGTGAGAAAAATGAATAAAAGTCAGTATAGAGTTCAACCACTACTGTTTCGTTAACTGGAGTTATAATATTCCCTTTATTCTCACATTCCAAAGATAATAGGATAGAAAAAGAATTTCCGCTTACAAAACCGAGCTTCCAGCCACAAGATGGAAGTTTAAGTAATATTGTGCGTAATGTATGCATGGCACTAGTTGCAGCTAACGTCGATTGTTATAACTAGAGATGACCAAGGCAGGTAAAATTATTACTTTTTTGCAGCTAGACAGACTTGTGTCTATTCGTTTCATAAAAAAGGGTTCGTGTTGCCTACTGGTTTCCCCAAGAGTCGACAAAATAGAGAGTCTGTCTAGTCATTGCAAAATGGTAATAATTTCACCTGCCTTCGTTATAACAATAGTTATGTATTTTAGGAAGCTGCGTTATTCGTTGACTAAATCAAAGAATTCAATTCCCAACTTCATAATTTGTCACGTTGTTGAGTTGCGAATATATTAAAATATCCTTTGGTTTTCACTTACATTACTTCATTCTAAATAATTCTTCTTCCTTGTAAAATGGTTTTCCTTCAAATGTTCGGTTGTGTCATATTGATCAATATTATCAAATATCGTCTTGAAGTCATTGCAAAATAATCCAACCTTATTTTAATTGCTACAAATAACCCAATCGTTCTGTGATGTCAGGACGTGCTCCTCAGAGTGGCGCGCTAGGTGTCGTACATTCGGGAATGACCACAGATCAAAAGATCTGGTGTAGTCGCTAGTCACCTAGCACTCAACAAGACATACACAGTAAACTTTTACGATAATGGTAAGTCTAAGAACTTATAACCTCGTTGTGCCGCTCACCAAGCATACAAAAAAGTGCACACAGCGAAACTGATCCTGCGATTTTGTTTTGTTTTTGCAAATGCATTTCAATCCACAATCAGTTCCACTAAGGAAACAAAGTTAAACTAAGCAACAGCCGCAAATTCTTTATTTGGTAATATTTCATTAACAATTTTAATTTTAGGTATGACTTTCCTTAGGACATAGACCACAAAGAACAGTTTCTGTTACAATTTACTTATTGCCTGTGCTAAGTACAATTTTATTTGGAATCGCATTAAATTAATTGTAAAGATGTCTAAAATGTAGAACAAAAATTGACTGGTTAGTTTGAAATCTATGCATGATTTTCAAATCGAAATAAAACAAGAACTTACGATAGTAATTGAAGTAGTGCGTGTCAATTCACATCTGGTTTCGAAAATATTTTTAACGAGATGGCTAGGATGTTTGAAAAGCTTGTTGGAGTTTATTGTATGCTCTAATTTCAAGCACTTTAAATTAGTACACTGAAAAACTGAAAGGAATTGTGGACGTATGCTTTCAATAAAACTATATTTTCGTGATGTTTTGAGAGCTTCTATAAGTCGTCCTTTTTAGACGATTTCTACGTCGATTGATGAACTATGCAGTGAACACGTAAAGCTGGGAATAAGCTCGGTAAAAATTTAAGAAATCTATAAATTTTATTTTTCACTGCGTTGGTTTTTTGACCAAAAATGCTTTATACTGGACGATCTGTGTAGTCATACACTGGTTTGTTATGTGAAACTCTCATTCCCCATTAAATTTTTTTAATTTGCAGAAATTCAAAACATATATGTCTCAATTCCACAAACTAATAAAGAAAATGTTTGATAAGTTACTTTATAGTCACTTTTGCTAGATAAACAGTAAAAACTAGTTAAAAAAGATTAGTTGGGAGTTCAAGCGTGATTCCTAAGATAAGTTTCTTGAATTTTTATTAAATTTGTTTCAACCTTTACCCTGATTTATAAATTTGTAATTTGTAAATGAGCTTTATAAAGTGTCCTTAAACTAAAAACATGTTTATTCAACACTTTACAAGTATGTCCAACTAACATTCCAACTTAACAGAACACGCTACCTTCAATTCAATTATTTTCGTTAAATCAAATCAATATTTGTGCCGATTGTGCTCGAAAACATATTACTTTTTGAATAACCACAAAATTCCATTTACACAACAAAAGCAAATAGGGTTCTACAAAGACATCATTCTTTATTTAAGATAGCACATATTCAGATTTGAACAATCGATGTTTGTATTTAATTTTTGATTTTACGCTTGCATTTTTTTAGCTCTCGACTAACATTCCAAAATGGGTTGGTCAAATATTCATTTTATAGTTGATCCAATTCAAAAGGTTCAACTTATTGTTCGCTATTACCAAACAAAAGGTTGACTCAACCTCAGCGTAGAAGTCATAATATCTATCCAGCTTGAAGGCAGCTACTAACATGAAATGGAAATAGCAAAATTCTTAAGCAATATACCCTTATTGAAAAGTTAAATTTGTGACCAATCGTTAATATTCTCGATGAAGAATCTAACCCCAGAAAACGCGTTTTATCAGAAACGTTTAGCATCAAAATTAACAAAATTTTAGAGCCGACATTGGCAATATAGGAAGGATTTGTAGCCATTATTGTGTTAATCTGTTATGTATATCTATACAGGTTAAAAATGTTGTTATTAATTATTTTTCAAATTTTAAATATTTGCAATTCTGCTTATCCGGCGTCATTAGCGTGGTTCCGAGAGTAGCGACATAAACCGAGAACAGTACCCAGTTTATGTTGCTTCTTTCTAAACTGCAGGTATGCGTTTCTTGGCAGTAGAGGGCGCCAAGAAATGTCTAGCTTGTTGTTTTGTTGTGACATTAACTGTGAGGCAAAAGCGGCACAAGGTACAGTTAAAATACTCTCAGAACCACGCTATTGACGCCGGGTAGGCAGAAACATGTCCGTGGGTAGTGTATTTTTGTCTCCTTGTTCTGTTAGTATTAGTATATTGTTTGGATGAACTTGTATCTATTCTGTAATCCATTTATTATTTCAATCTGTATGTTTATCGTTTTTACTAATTAAAATTACATTTAGGTTAACTCTCCAAAATCCTTTTCTTCTAAATCCCTTCTAAATATTATGCTTAGTTTTTCGACTTTATTGTTTAAGAGCTTTAAATAAATACGATGCTTTAATTATCGATTTAAAAAAACTGAATTTCTAGATACTTTCTTCGAAAAAATATCTATTGTAAAAATATATGTTTTTCTATGTGTTCACATGTTTATTCGTTGCCCAAGGAATGCCCACCAACCTGTTGTGGTTGGCCTAACGGCGATATTCTCTGATGTTATGGATTGACGTTGTGAATTTAGACTGCTGGATTCTACATAATGCGTGTTTGAATTTTGTGTATTTTTACAAAAAAAGATTTCCACGTTATAAATTATTGAAAATAACTTGTAACTTTGATTATTCCCCGCCAAGTAATGTTAATGCATTTTTTAAAAATTAATTAATTAATTATATGATCCATGCTTACTTAGCTTTCAATTTTTTTTATTAAGAATGACGAGTATTTGGTATACATATATGACGATATCTACTTGATCCTTAGAAACGTTGATCACTTCGTCTGAGTTCATATTATTTTTCTTCGGTATTGTAACATATCTTTATTTGTTACTAGACTTTTTGTTAATAATAATTTATGAGCAGATTAATACTATTTTGAACAATTAATTTAAAGGAAACAATAGAGTAGTATTCTTGCTTTTTGTTATTGATAAAATTTATGTTTTCCACTCTTTAAATGATTTTTATTCGAAAATCTGAGGTTAAAAATTTGTTGGTACCATTTAGATAATTAAATGACTTATCAAAATAAAAAAGAATCGGGAGTGTTTATTTAAAAAAAATAAAATTGACTTGTCCGAGCGTTCCTTTGAAAAACAAATTGCTTCAAATTTAATATTGTTATATATTTTTCATACTTGGTACCATCTATTGTGAGTGTGTACTTAATACAAAATTTAATAAAGTAGGATTTCTAGTTGTACGAGCTAAATTAGTTTCCCATCAAGTTAATACAGATAAACAATATATATCAACAAAATTTCAAAGATAACTACAGATTCCGTAATTTGCTAAAGAAAACATTAAATTTGGCGGTTAAAAAGTCAAGCGATTGGTTTCTTGCATATTATTTGACATTATTTTTTAAATAAAAACAAATTGTAAATGAAATTTTACATATATTGAGTACTAAAAAAAACATTCTCATATGATATAACATGACGTATGACATTGTCCTTTATGAACTCGTATGAAGTAAGAAACTTATTTCTTAAAGTATTGAGGAAATCACAGTATTTTCTTAAATTAAAATAAAAAAATCTTATTGTATCATGAAAGATGTTTATCGTGGACAATTGAATAATTTAGGTTACGGGCAACCTGTCCCAAACTAATCTCTGCATTACACAAACTGCAGACAAAAGCTTATTCTTGGTGGTGTCTATTTTTGGAAATTTTTGATACATCGAAATATTTACCAAAAACAATTTTGTAATTATGAAAACCAAATAAATGTTTACTGATGAAAAAGTTTGCCCGGAATGTACATATTATCAAAGAAAATACACGTTCCGTTGGTAACAGATGCGGTTCATATCCTACAAAACTGCCAACATGAACACATACCATTGTGAATTTGTAGAAACAGAAAGATTTTCCTGTTCGATGTACTTATTGTGTATCTTAATATTTATGAATGAGCATTCAGATATTGTTACCAGCTATTTCTTATTAGCTCTGGCATAATATATAGTCGGGGTTTACAAATTTGAATGGTTACCGCATATGAATATTATCAATAATATAATTATCGAAATAATGCAGCCTTGAGAAAGTAAATATTTTATTTGGGTGTGATTCCATTCGCTACTTCGTTATCTGCGCCATTATTCGAAAGTCATTGTTAGTTGTTACTTATAACTGTGAAGTCTGGGAACGAAACGATACTTCTTAATCGTCTGGATTTGATAACCGAGGAGTTCTTGGAATTGGGCTAATTGTGTGTGTCTATTCTTATAATCTGACAGCGGTCCATAATATAAATACAAACACCGTTGAATTTGATAGTAGTGTTATATCTTCATCTTGAGGCCAAAATAAAAGAGAAGAAATCAATTATCTGACTGAAAAAAGTTGATTGATTACAATTCATAAAATCAATTTAATTCGATAATTTAAGGAAGTTACATGTTTTAATTTAGAAATAATTTAGAAAAATATATTTAGTATTAATTACAAATTTATCAGCACAGAATGGTTAGAAAATAGTAATAATTTGTTTATAATATTTAGAAAACAAAAGAAGAGAAATCAATTGCCTCACTTTAAAAAATTGATCGACAAAGGTAAATAGTAGTAAATTATCTTTTTATCTATTAAAAAAGGAAAATTTTTTAAAGGATGTCGTTAGAAATGCTAAGATATTAAGAATTAAAAATATATATTACTTATAAATTTATCAGCATGACTAGTTAAAAATTAGAAGCAAGTAAGCAAGATGTTCAAAGGTAATAGTTTGTGTTTAACATTTATAGAAACGAATACAGTGAAAGCCCTCAAGAGCGGCCCCCCACGATTCCAGCTTCCAGCTAGCAACTAAAACAAAATAGACAAAATAGTTCTTATTTTTAAAAGAAGTCAGATATTTTTGCCAGTTTTAATTTGTTGTTTTTTCTTATAAAAAGCAATTCTGAAAATGTAATTCTATATTATTCAAGCATTCAACTGAAAAAAGATTTTCTTTGGAAAACTTTAGATTTTTGATCGCTTTTAATGGATCAGCGTAGGACTTAATAGAACCATTAGTATTTTCTTCTTGAATCTCATCTTCTGTAAGCACTTTTTCATCCAAATTAATGAAGTCGCTTTTCAAGTTTTATTTGATTAATAAGTGCCTTAAGTCTGTCTAGTTACCTGTTTGTCATATAGATATTTATTAACTTTGATTTTTTGCTTTATTTCTACAGAGATCCCTGTACACAATTTTTCCTCTGAAAAAGATTTTTATTTGGTTTAACAAATATCAAAAAAGTACTTGTAGAACGAAATTTGTTCCTGTGATTCTAATCCATTGTAATTACATTTTTAAGTTTTATTTTCCAATTGTAACCATAGTAATTTTTCAAAGGAACTATCCGCTTTTAGAAATGTTATACATAAACTATTACCTCTGGACATCTTTCTTACTTTTCCTTGTTTCTATTTTTTTACCATTTTGGTACCAATAAATTTGTATTTTTGATTGTAATTTAATAAACTCTTTTGTAGTAAATAAAAAAAAAGCAATTCATTATTATTTACCTTTATCAAGTCAGATAATTGATTTCTCCTCTTTTGTTCTCTTTCTAGTTTTGATAGTAAATATTTTGACACAGCGGACTTGCGTTTTACTTTCCCTTAACCACGAATCACACAGAGTCTACGTAGATGATTTATACAATATTAACAACCTGTTGCACCGAATATTTGCAGATATTTTTGGTCGATTGCTTTCTTGGTGTCCGGAAGTAGGAAATCTGTTGCCAACACCTGAGAGAATTTTAAATCAATTTCTTTCTTACTGATGTGCATACGATGTGGCTTCACGGGCAGGTGGAATGCAAATTGCGTAGGTATTCCCGATCTGCATTAAATTGATGATTGCGCTGATTGAAAATTCAAGGTGAGATACAAGAATACGTATTAGATGTTATTAAACTCACGTCTGTGCATTACTACATCTAGATATTTCTAGATGTAACATCTACATATCACGGGACGTTAGTTTTAAGCAAAAGAGACTTTTGTTAGTAGTGTTATGTAGATCAAAGCAACTTTTATTATATCAAAATTATTTTAGATTTTGCGGAAGGTAATTTGCCATTTTAATGAAATTACTTAGAGAAAGCAACAATATTAGTTGTTAACGAGATTTTCTTGGACAGACTTTTATCCATCAACTACACGGGTACATATTTAGTAAATAGTTTGATCCATTCATTTATGTGAAAAATTACAAATAATCGATCATCCCAATGTTAATAGCGTTTTTTGACAATCTATGTTTCCTGGTGATTCCACACGCAGAAAAAGGACTACTGGAAGCAAGTAATAATTACTTTGAGGAAGTACGCGACGGTCTTTTATATACGCAAGAGAATATGTTCTACAATCAAGAAAGTCAGTCGCTGTTTTGAGCCAATTTACTAAATTCAAGGAAGCTTTTGTCTAAAATAACACTACCCATTCTCACACGCTAGGTGGTTTTTAGTAGACCGGGTCACATGTATACTTATACCCTATAACCAATACATGCAATGCAAACAATCAAATTTTTGTTGCAACAAAAATATTTCATCCCAAATTAGATTAGTGGCTTCAATTAAGCAAGTCATACGTTTTATATCCTACTCAGTTGGATGTTGTGTGAAATCGTGGATTAAACCAACATTCTAAATTCAAGAGAATACTACTCTTCCAATAAAATAGTACACCCAAGATGTTCTATTTTCTTGCATATAGACATTATTTTTCTGTGCAGAATCACCATAATGAAAAAGTGCTTTAGTGGTTACTAACATAGAAAATATTCAGACGTGCTGTAATTTCGTAGCGTATATTTATTTCTTTTGATATTAGTATAGTAGTAAGTTAGAAAATATAAAAGATAAAACTGCAACAATGTTTTTTCCTTGCATTTCTGGGCTGAGTCCATCTAATAAGTACTTCATTACTATCTAAGCTGCTTAACGCTACGGGTATTAATGAAGACAAAAACCATTTTTCGTAGCCAATTGAAACGAGTTTAGTAATAGGCTTTCGCGACGGCTTTCTATCGAAATAGTGTTGCCGTGTTTGTTAGGTAAATATACTTGACATTTCGCTAAAAAAAAATGGTAAGCTTTTTCAGAATTCGTTTTGATCTGCTGCATCGCATCTATCTCTGTATTGCCAACCTTTATATCTTACTTAGTCTGTGATCGTCCTCCTCACTGTAGTTGTTGGCATTTGTCATTATTTTGAGCGACATCCTTACAATACGCTGGTGGTAGTGGCTTTCAACAAGTACGTTAACGTTGTCGTAGTCAATGCTGTGTTCTCCTGTTTGGGGAAGATGTTTAGCGACCAGTTGTCTAATATGTGATTTGCCGCATCAGCATTATAATTCATGGATTTCGCCAGTTTGTAACTTCGGAAACCCATCCTTATTTGAAGACATAATCTGCTCAGTCTTCCTTAATGTATTGTATCTAACTTTTACATTTCTTTGTGTATTTTCCTTACTCCGTCCGTCACTCCAAAGATGTATGGTTAGAACAATTTTTTTCTTTTCTCGAATTACTGTCTGGCTTCTTTCTGGTAGTCGTTCTTCCTTGGATTTCCATTGTTTTATAAACGTTCTTCCTCAGTGTGTTCTTTACATGTAAAACTTCTGCTACTCTGTTATTTGAATCGATAGTTCTCTGTGATGAAGAACGATTTATTTTATTGCTGCCAGTACTACCAGTGTTACCAGCGAATTATTAATAACAGTATCAATTTTTAGAAGACTTCTGATGATAACAATTGGAGAAAGAAAAGGGGACCAAATCTTACAAACATCTTTATTGAAACGTGACGACCGGTTTCGTGTTTACGCAGTACTATGCACACTATGCACATATAATGCATGGGCTCGGCCAGGTCCAAGATATTATTTAGAAAAAAGAAAAGACTAGGTAAAACCATCAATATAAAGAGACATCGAAGTATCATAGAAAGCAGCAATCGAATTGTCGAAGAATTCTTAAATTAACTAAGTGATTAAAATTATTAAAATAACATTTGGATGACACGAACGCTTTAAAAATGTTTTGTTGCAAATCTAGAAGATTCTGCGTTCTTTGCTGGTTTCGTCATTGTGCTTTTGTTTTAAAAATATTCGTGAGATTTGGCCTCCTTTTTTTCTCCAATTATTATGATGAACTCACAACGTTGATTTACGGATGCTTGCAATTCTGACGCAGAGAAGCTAGAAGAAACTTGATACCAAGAGGATTATACTATTATTTCGACCTCTTTAATATATCTCGCAGGCAATCAATAACATTCGATATTCTTTGTTTTTAACATTCGCACGATGTTTCGTACCGGCAGTGGTGTTTCCCTTTGTCGATTGCACGTATTCTAGAATCAAATGGTTTAAGGTCACCGTTCCTATTACCGTACTGGCATTTCGGAGACTCCACCATTTGTAGTTTACGCAAATGAGCTGGAGACCATGGCTCAAGTTTTAATCTCCGAGAGGTTGAATAAAATCATTTGGAAACTGTGTGTGCCACAGGATAGATTAAGGCGTATTGAGCAGGTGTTTCAATATTGTAGCGCTGATAACGATTTTACCACTTTGATGTTAGCTCTTTCTTCCCTTAGCTAAGAATGTCCCTTCAAAAAACATTGGACTCGGTTACATCGTTGAATAGTACCCAATACAAAAGTAATTAATTACCAGATACGCAGGCTTTCGTGATCGTCAATTGCGCTATTTTCTTGGATACCAGGGTGGAATCGCAACATTGTCATAAGTTTTGCCGACATTCATCTTCAAGGCTTCCGTTGCTTTCTATTGCTACTGCATAGTGATAATCACTGCGTAGTGAACGAAAATAGCATAATTATCATTTTGTTTCCACTAAACTTAGTTTCTATGTTTAAAACAAGACGGTGCATTTGATGATGGACTCTCCCAAGAATGACTGACAGAACACCCTTCTAGTTCGACACATCTATCAACTTGAACCGATTCCGTAGCTCTCGCAATGGTTTCCGTTCCTGTCGTAAGGAAAGATAAATGAAAATCAATCTGCATTTATCTCTATCATTTGTTTCCATAGCAACCTAACCTTAGTTTCTCATTACTTTAGGTCTTTATAACTCCGTCGTTATTGATCCTAACGAAAAGTTTGTAGTAACTGATTCTAAATTCCAATATCTCTCATAAGAAATTATAATGCCCAAGAATTCAATTTGAAAAATTGTTATTTTCTTTATAAACTCGAAAACCCGAAGGTCAATTGCTTTTCCGATTTCACCATTGTAATCGGCGGAAGGAATGCTACTAATCTGCAAATTTGAATGATAATGTTGCTTCAAAAATAAAGAAGTTACCAATGGCACCGAACTTACATCAGCCTGTGTAGCTCAACCACAACCATTGTCAGTTGATGTCACATTTTGATCACAGTGTCCTGATGAGTAGATAAAAAATTATATCTTAAATCAAGCGGCGGGCCTTTAGCTTTTGCCCTTAATTATAAAAATGTTTGTAGATGCAATTTAAGCAACGTAAGGTCATTCGTAGGTTACAGCAAAAAAAATGTGCGTCAAAAATAACTCATTTATGTATGTATCTATCTATAAATAGTTAGAAAAAACGATTTATTGGGAGTAATTAACAACATAATAACTTCCCGGCTACAACTAATATTTGTTAAACGATTGTTCCTAGCTATGGGTGGCTTTTGCTAAGTTAACCAACATTACTTCTTCTGCAGCAAAAAAAAATTTAATATAATGCTTTTTATTCTGAATTTTGAGATCTATAAAATTGTGTTTTAGAAAGCGATGTTGCCATAAAACAACACTATTTTGTATCTAGCAACACTGAAAAGAAGTTATTTGCCAACCTTTCCGAGTTAGGTAATTTCCAGCAATTTTCTTTTTGGGGATCATTTCAAATGAGAAAGTTACCATATATCAGGTTTTAAAAAAGTTACACTGTATGTACTAATTTATAAATTAGTTTTCATTTACATGTCTCGGTTTAAATTTTATATTTTAGTCTTACCTACGTGAAAAATTTATTAACATGTAATTCGCAAATACGATAGAGCATAATTCGATTAACGGAGTCGGCTTGTCTAATATTATAAACGAAATCAACGAGTAAAGTGATGAATATGAGTTGACTTTGGATGTCATCTAACAAATATATAACTCAATTAAGTGCAATACGACGAGACATAAAATGAACGTCCAAAATAAGCCTGGACTAAAATTAACTGTGACGTTTTCGTTGAATAAATTCAGATCTGTAGATATCAATTAAAAAAAAACTAGAACATTGTCAGTTTCAGTTCGAAATATACGTATTTCCGGTTTAATTTTCAGTCTGAAGTTACAACGACGTACGTACATAGGTCGACATCTTTTTATGTTAGGCGGACGGTATTATCCGCAGGATATATGTGAATTCCTAAAATTTTACACAGGTCTTGACAATAATTCTAGTTACTTCTATGTCATAGCGATTATTGGACTAAATATACAACAGCGCACGTTATTAGATGCGTATGTATAACGTATTGAATTTGGAATGCCAGAAAGATATTGAGGTCATGCCAAATATACATATTTCAATATACATGTTGTATGTATTATCGGTAACAACAGGTAAGTTAGCGTAAACAAAGTTGTACTAAAACTGTTAGTATGCCGTGTGTTTATTGTAAAGTTACCGTTTCGAACTATACATCTTTCTAGTGTTAGTAATAATAATTATACTAACGTAAAGCTAGGCCGCCTTTTTATATGTTTAAGGAAATAAATAGACCTTTCTTTCCGTTACTTCCGCGTCAGATGTTTTATATGTGTCTTAAATGCTTCCTTTTTAACGTATTTTCATCTTCATTTTTATGCGTGGGATCTCCAATATAAACTAAATAAAGTGAAAGCGAGACTGCATTGTTGACATATATTGGGTAAAATAGCATTTTCATTACAGATTTACATTTCCGTAATTCCTGAAATTTGCATTTTTGTTTACATACAGTTGCAAGACGAAGCACTGTTAATGGTCCCTTCTCTCGATTTTCCCCTAGATTATTGTCGTGCACATACTGTACGCGGATGGTATAAGAAGAACCCGTGTTTTCGAGAAAGATGGCGCTTACAACATCGACTGTGAGTACGATTCTTCAGTCGACGTCTGTCAAAATTTCTGAGATATTCATCGAGTTATTTTGAGCTTTGTTGAAAGTGAGCAAGTTTATAAATTTGTGGAATTATAGAAAAAGACCAATACCCGTCAGTGATTCAATTTCTTATTTAGGATGGGAAAACGTATACGGCAATCAAAGAGAACTTGGATGTAATTTATAAGGACTAGGTATCTCTGACAACTACCATCAGATACAGATTTAATAAGTTTAACCGTGGCCGAATATCGGCCTTTGATGAGGGGTCCCATTGAGGTCACTACAGACAATAAAGTTCATGATATCGTCTTAGCAGACCACCGCGTGAAGGTTATAGAGAGATTGCTAATATGGTAAACATTTCAATTGAACGTGTGCAAAACATACTTCACGAAAAATTAAGTATAAGAAGCTATCGTGGAGTGATCGTGATCGTCTACTGATGATAGATCAAAAACGGAATTACGCGATATCTTCCAAGCATTGTTTGTATATGTTGTAGTACAATACGAGCGAATTTCTGCGGCGTTATATAACCGTAGAGGAGGCATAGATACGTCACTATATGGCAGAAAGCAAAAGGCGACGATCTTTTGGGATTCGCAAGGCATTACTGTTTTTTCACGTACTCGGTACGTAAATAACAATTTTGTGTCTAAACTTACACTGACTGGGTGTTGTTGTAGAAATATTTTATGCTCATTTTAGAAGTTGTGGGAAAAGACAAAATGAAATACAAAGAAGTAATTTTCGGTTTCAACCAGTATCGTCGTTGGCTGAACTCATAATATCCTTCTACCACCCATGCTTCAAAGATAATAGGTCAGAAAAAGGAATTTTGTTTCCGAAATGGAGCTCTCAACCACTAAAAGAACCTCTGGTTCGGATAGGTGGATAAACTGAAGTCACTAGATGAAATGTGTGGGTGGCACTGATGACAGATAACCTATCAGACGTCAGCTATATTTAGCTGTTTTAGTTTCAAGTTTAGTTTCACTTTTGCTTTCTTTATGTGAGCTAAGTAAATAGTACTTCATAAACAGCGTTTGTCACAATATTCATATTTGAGGTCGTTTTAGGTAAAAAAGGTCGTATAATCATTAGCTTGATTTTTTATATTTATTGAGATAATTCGAATTCACGATTAAATTGGCCTAAGCGTTGTAATCGCCTTGTCCTTTTATTTATCTAATCGTTTGAATTAAAGCCCTATGCTATAGTAGAAATGTCTTTCGGGTGATGTCGCGTGGTTAATATTTTACTTGACGTTTCGCTGATCATGCTGTCAACTTCTTCAGAAGATTTATAAAAACTGGCCTATGCTGTTTCATTCTTTCTTGGCAAGCAATTCTCTTAGTAACCAACGCTTAGGTAAACCTCCTTAGATGCTTGGAAGTGCCAGTTTCCTGTATAGTATTGAAAGTTTCGGGAAAAGTGGTTGGAAAATATTTATATTTAGCTGCACTTTCATCAGCATTTCTGTCTTAATATTGCAAAAAAAGTGCCATATTAACGTACTCAGCTTTCATAAGCTTGAACAGCATTCTTTTCAAAATTAAACAATTATTGTTATGCAACCTCAATCTGCTTGAATCAAATGGTGGAATTCCGTATAAATATTCGCCTTGTATCGGTAAATATGGAGAACCTTACCAGTTTTCTTAAAAAATAACCTCAAAAACATGTTTCGTGAGTGCTAGAAGAATATCGTGAAACACCCCCTGTAAAATTTCAAATAAGCATCTCAGCTTTCAAGATATTTTTTATTGGTTTTATAGCTGTTAAATTAATTGAATTCCACTCGGGAAATTATATTTATAGAATAAATGGAGTATAGGTTTTGCGGCGTGGAAGATTCCACGTTCCTTACTTTTAAAAGTCCACGTACTTAAGGGAATCATCATTGGATCGAGTTACGCATTATGGAAATAGCTTGGTTTTGAGGTCAAGAATTCAATTATAATTTTCACGCACGTTCTAGGGAAAGTATGGCAGAACAAATAGAGCGCCACCCTCTTGCATATCTGACACGTGGATGTAAATTCTAAAAAAAAACGGAGTCGAGTGTAGTGCGAGCAGCAAACAAAACACGGATCAATAGAACAATATTTAGAGTAAGGACGCAGACGAGACGATATGGAAGAATCCAAAAGCTGTTATCTTAATGCAGAGGTGTCCTCGAATCGATCCTAATGATCACGTCGAGCTACAATCGTTCCTCTTTCTTCGTTCCAGCTAGTGTGATATGTATAGATTGTATGGAGTAACTTCTAAAAGAAGACACGCTCTGTAAAATTTCAATCGGATTTGTAATTAAGTTTTGTTCCGATTAATCCTCCAGATTCAGGTTTACATTTTAGCTGTATTTAGAAGATATTGACTAATCTATTTGTGTTACCCCATGGAAACTAATGGTGTACTATTAGATGACGCGAACATAAAAGAAAATAAATGAGGAAAACTTCATAAATAATACGGTACATTTCCTTTCCAGAGCATAGCTACGCATTAATTTCGTCTACATTTATAAAGCGCTACTTAGATAATTGATGGAAATAAGGTTAACGTCGGTATGAGGAGGCGAGAAGTATGCCACACCCAATAATATATAGGTCTTTCGGTATTATTATTTTCCCGGAGTGCCTATATTTTTTAATTTCGTGACGAGGTGATATAAAAAATACTCCTTCATCCATTTCGCGTCAATTTATAATCATTATTTAGCGACTCTTACAAGAGAGAAGAAAAATTTTCGAATATTTATGTACAAACTTGGAACAGAAGTTAATAAAGGCAGAACATTAATTTTGCAAATCGTATTAAACACAGGAAGCGAAATTCTTTCTCTTGATGCTTTCACACATCGACTGGCTGGGAAAATGTGAAGAGTTAACTATAGAAGAACACAATACTGTTCGGTAGACAATTAAATTTTACATCTACTCTTGACATAAAATACAAGTATTTCCATTTAAATTAAACAAGTTACTGCTGTTTTAAACTTAAAATTATTTAGTTTTAATTTTTGAACATCTTGTACACGTTAGTAAAATTTTCGCAAGTGTAACATAAATTAACATTAATTAATTAGTAGACTCAAGTGTGAATTTGATCTAGCAAGGGAAATTGTTAATCGTGCGGCTTATCTTATTGTTGTGGCAAATTCACTCATCTTAAAAGTCCCACTAATTTAAAATATTATGGGAGTTAAAAAATATTGCTTTCATTTTAAGTGTACTAGGTGAAGAATTAGGTAATGCAAGCTTTCTAACGATCTTATAAGTGTTAGACACTTCCAAATTTTGCTTTTGTAATATTTGTAAAGGATATTGATTTTGCTACTATACTTAAGCTATTTTACGCTCAGTTTGTTTAATTTACTTTGTCTTCGATTATCTTGTACTTAGATTGTATAATTAACCACTATTTTATTACACATTTATCACCGTAGCCATTGGTGAGCAAATGCTACAAATGTGCCACAAGTTGTTATTGCTCAATCTACGGCATACATTGAAACTAATGGATGGCAAATTTTTACAGTAAAACTACTCTTTATTTTTATAAACTTCCAAAAACATCCTAAGAATGTTTGTATATTTCAATGTAAACAGAACACATCAGGAAATGCATAGAAACAATAACCAAAAAATATAATGCTAAAATAGCTTAGCTTCCTCATGGTATTGATGGAATAATTCACGGCAAACGCAACAAAAGGAGAGAAAAAATACACTAACATACGGACATGTTTCTGCCTACCCGGCGTCATCAGTGTGGTTTCGAGAGTATTTTTTATCTCTACCTTCTATCGCAGTTGCCTCACAGTTAATGCCACAACTTTCACGCTATCTTCAAGCTATCTTAGCATTATATGTTTCGGTTATTGTTTCTAGGCATTTTGCGATGTGTTCTTTTTATATACATCATGGTAAGCCTGTCGGAATATTCACATGTGCGGTTTCCCAAAGCGCTACCAGCGTCGCCATCTCGTGTTAAGCAGTCAGAGAACTGCTCGAGGGATTGTTTGGGGAACAGGAGGAAAGTTTTGATCGGCGCCGTTTTGTTTAAGAAGCATAGCACTTGTTATCTTCTGTACACATTGGCAAAACTAATAAACCAGTTTTTACAGATAATAATGATCTATACTTGTCTTTACAAACGATACATAGCAGCGTTTTTTTCTGATTCTTTATTTGGTCTGTTTGTTTTTATAATTTGTCAACAGAGCAGGTAATCAAGTATATAGATTGCCGCTGGTTTTAATGACAATAGGACCAGTGTGTGTATACTACTTAGGTTTATAAGATTTCATTTAAGACATCTTTAAATGAAAATGAAAATACTAGGTAAAAAAAGACTGGGAAATGCGTGTTCGCCAAAGTGGTTCATACTTATTGTGGCTAAGGAATTTAGCAATGAAAAGTGTTGAAGAACAAAACACAAAACCTATAAGTACTAACATCTGCATATTATCTAAAACTTGGATTAAATTGGTTTCAACAATGAGAAAGAAGAATTACAGAAAATATCTTTGAACCTTTGAAAATTGAAAGTTATATCTTTAATTACTAGAAGATTCTGTATATTTTTTATAAGTGTATTGGATGGAACTGTATTCTTTTCGACAATGAATTGAATTATTAAATTCGACTACTTATACAAAGAACTTGTGAAAATGTATGCAAACTAAATTCGTATTGGTAACATAACAAGGTTGGCCTCATTCAACTAATCTTTTTCGTTGTAAACGAATGTACGTAGGTATGTATGTATATATCAATAAACCTATTTTGCCATTCACATTTCGCAAAGCAATACTCAGCTAAAATTATTTTCAAATATATATGTATCTACGTGTGTACACACAACTATCGCAACATCACTCTATACAAAAGAAAGTTGGTGTAATTCGTTGGCAAAACTATCCTAATGCATAAAACCTAATAGTTCCGACCTTGACATGGATGTAAAAATACTTCACTTATGTTTGGTGTCTGGAACGTTAACATAGGAATCGTTCGGGCGGAACAAAATATTTTTGTACACTGTACAGGATGTTCTATCTAAAATAATTGGGCATTTTGGTTTGGGATTCGTTTTTGATTTTTTCAACTTCGTTGTGATTATACGATTCAATGATTACTTGCATTTTAAGGCAATCGCGGTATGTAAGTCGACATTGTAAACAGCTGCCAGGTGGCATTTTACAAACATTTTCCGTTTATTCCACTAAAAGTGATTAAAAATCACATGGAAAAGGGGACCAAACAGTAATTATTTTTATAATTAAGATGATTCCTTCAATTGAAGGCAAAAAATCAGAGATCCAATTTTCTCACAAAATTGTATTCAAAAACAGTGCTACCGGCTTCGTGCTCAATAGTACATACCCAGAGAAGAATTTTTAAGCAAGTTTAAGAATTACTCACTGTTTCTTCACCTGTTTTCTTAATTCTTGTTATTTATGTAGTATTGAGTCAACAAAACGAGTTGATTTAGAATCTTGTCTTCTCTTTTGCCCTTGTCAGATATTATTTTATTTTATATCAAAAAAGTAAAATTTAATTCCTGATTAAATTAATTACTCCTTACACATTTTGAACTGGTTTAATTGTTGCTTATTTAAGTAAAAATTTGGGGCAATCGGCAACATAAAAATTTTTAGCGTGCGTTAACGACCATAAATTAAATGATCATCTGTTTTAATTTGAATAAATTGCTGTTATATTTATGCAAATAAATGCAATCTCATTGGTATTTCACTTTTTCGTGTTAATAGTGACAAATGTTAAAGCGATATTTGGTTTTAATCCCAAATTAATTTAACTGATGATTAAAGTGTCTAATTATAGAGACGACATAAAATTGAGTTAATTAGAGATTAACGTGCGAATTACGGATTAAATGTTTAATTAATTTTTTTAAATGGGGGGTAGGTGGTAGACTTATAGTGCCCAAAAGCTGTATTCGTGGTTTTAAAAAGAGATGTCATCATCGAAACACCGTAGAAAGGAAAATAGGTTCTTCGTGTATTAAATCCCGTTGATGACGAATTTGAAGGAATAAACCATTTGATACAGCAGCAGATCCATGGAACCTAACGCAATTTCCGCGAAGTACGAAATCGATTTCTCAATTACTTGAATAAGTAACGTAGAATTGGTTTCGCATTAGAATATTTGCCCTACAATTTAAATTTTTGGACGAAAAAGTATTGCAATCTTGTAATAATGATCACACCGATTTAGTGAAACATAAACGTAAAAAGCTTGTAAGAGTGGTACACATTAACAAATAAATGGCTAGGATTAATACACGTGAATCTGGCGTGGAATGCTTCTCGATAGAAATTTCATATTTGAAAACTTTCCAGTGCATACATCTAGGATAACTAACCAATGGTTCAGACTTTAGTCCCATAGAAAGTGTGGGAATATAACAATAAAAGAATAACAATTTCAGGCTTGAAAGCGTCAAGGAATTAAAAGATAAAATAAAGGAAATTTGGAATAATCTCACCAGGATTTATTTATTCCCTTATATCTTTCATGTTCAGGCGTTTACGAAAAGTATTATATAGTAATGGGACTATTACAAAATATTAATTGAAGATACTTTATTCTTATAATAACGTAGGCCGGAGTTCGTTACTTTGTAATTCTTCCCACTATTACAATCGGAAAATTAGGAAGTCCATAGAGATCCTTAAACATCCTAAGAATAGCAATAGAGATACAGGTTACACCGTCGCAAACATATGGAAACCCGTTATCTGTAACGACCGATCCTCAACTGACATTGACCGCGACACCCAGCGAATCAGCGACAGACCTCGCCTACCGCTGATATAAAAACGTGCTGATTCCCTCGTGTTCGGCGCAGTTGATTTTCTCTTCTTGCATAGTTTAAATCCTTGGTTACCGTGATCAATTGCTTTCTGGCCAGTTAGTTTCGCCTCTAGCATGGTACACGTTGAATTATCGTGCTAACTGTGACCTTTCTTTCTCCTGAAGAAGCCCCATATGATTGGGGACGAAACGTCGAGTTTTTATTATCTACTATGACGCGATGAAAACCCGGAGCACGTCTAGTTTTAACTATACTTTATTCCTTTTTATATATGTTCAATAATATGATATTTTTTTTAAATAAATGCGTTTGGCGAATTTCTTTTTACACTTTTTACACCTCGTCTTTTTCGTTCATGGGTATTTTTAACATACACTGAAAGAAAGGAATTGGTTCATCCGATAAACTACAAAGTGTTGCACAAATGCGTGCGTGTTCATTTAACCAAAAATATATTAATTCAACACTTTAGCGAGTGTAACTTACCTTACAACTTAACAACTTAATACCTTTGGTTCAATTATTTTTGTTAAATCAAACCAATGTTTATGTTGGTTGTGCTTGGAAACATAGTCTTAGATCAACCACGAAATTCGCTTCACAGCAGACGCAAATAGAGTTCCATAAAGACATCCCTTCTTTATTTAAGACCACACCTACTCAGATTTGCACAATCGGCGTTTGTATTTATTTTACTTTTCGTTCTCAGAAATAGGGTACTTATTTTTGTTCCTTTTTTCTACCCATTCTAGTGTAGGTTGGTTGAACATATCTTAAAGTTGATCCTATGTAAAGATTCATCCAAAGTTATTTTAAACCATATGCAGTGTTGAGTATATTTAATAAACATAGTTTGTTGAGTCAACCAATTTTTGGTTGGCACGACCAATTTTTTCTTTATAAGATGCCCTAGAATTTATAAATTGAAGGTTGTTATTTAGTAGACAAATGGTTGGATTATCAGTTTTGTTGTCGCTCATATACTTTATCGAACTTTAATGAATTAGTTAATGATAATTAAGGTAAGTTTGCTCAAATTTCTCAGTTTTTGGTAGACAATATGCCTAATTTTCAGGTTTTTTTGTTGTAACTTTTAGTATGGCTTTCGCACGAGCCATGCAAAATATTCGGCAAATCTGATAATTATGACTTTGTCGAATAATTTGAATGTTACTATCTCCTCTGAAAGTTAGCCTCACTTTCGGTAACACTAGAAATGCAATTCAGCCGTCGATAAGGTCAAAACAGTTCACAAAAGCCGGCTTATTTTTCTAAAAATATAAACCATTGTTGTTCACAAGTTAATCAGAGAGGGGAAATGTATATACTTTGGTCCCCATTCTTAGTGTATTTAATTGCACTTGCAATTATTAAGCTTATTTCACTGGTTGTAAATCATTCGTTCAGACAACGGCGAGTAAAAAAAAGATAAATAGGAAATTTTGCATATTCTCATTAAAGAAATGGTGACAAGAAATATAAATGACCAATCTGTGCGAATGAATGGTAAAACAGTTCATACTGTAATAAATAACTGTATTACATTTAATGACCAGCATACTATCCATTCTAGGTGATATGGCTACTGGCTTAATATCACGTCTGTTAATTAAGTTGAAAAATTGTAAAACTATTGCAAGCGATGTAAGGCATTAAATGAAAGTTAGTCCTAGCAACAGCTGCAGAAACTGAAAGTAGTGAATTAGTACAGGTGGACAAAATGTAAAATATTTTAACTTTATTTGTTAACAAATAATAATTGTTAATCTAAACACTTTTGGAGTTTCAATTCACGTCAATTTATCGTTTATTTAAAATTATACCGCACCAATTTTGCGTTGAATGTGTAAAGTTTGATATATAGAGATTTTTGTGAGTTACAGTTTTTTAAAGACATACCATTCAACATAATCTAAATCGATATTATATGAAGAAACCCTTCATCAGCCATTATGCACCGGCATAGTTGCTGCGAAGGTGTATTACCACACTTCGATACCTTGATATATTTCCGATGCATATGATGAACATTGGACATGGTAACGGAAATACACGAACAAATCGAAGCGTTGTAATTGATCTTCCCTTTACGTCACCACCAGCCCTCACCGTCCTATATATGGTTCGCTAAAACCAATGATTATACATTTACTGAGGATTGGCATGAAGCTCAACATTTAGATTTTGATTTTTCTTGCCAGAATGGGATAAACAAGTTGGATACTGTTGTAATCTTTTATGAAACCAAATAACGGAATACAATGTTAATTTTTGATAGGAAGATATACACTGCGGAGCAAAAAGTTGACACCAAATGAAGAACTTTTCATTCTTAATATTTCAAAAAATTGTCACTGAAATAAAATTGCATTCTCGTAATATAAATTTTAGCTATATGTAAATTCATCTCCGGTTTAGCAGAAATAGGTAAAATCTTAAAATGCTGATAAGAGACAAGTAGCCTTATTTATGAAAATATCGATTAATATTATAGTTAAAAGTTATTTAAAATTTCACATTGTGTTCAAATATTAATTTTCAAAGAAAATGCTATTAAAGCAGATTCTCTTTCTTGTTCCTTCTCAGGATATAACTGATTAGTTCGCAAAGTAAATTTTGTCAAGAAACATCATTGTCCGTTTTCGTAAATATGGCACAGTTCAAACGAATTTTATAGGGCGCCAGATTTTTAAAGCAAATTTGCATTTTGTTAGAAATACATATTTTCCACTAAAAAAGAAGCACGCATTTTACAATACTTCCATTAAAGCCTGAAATATCTCTAATATCTACAAATTTAACAGTTTTAATAAATAATGAGGGCAATGGTGTTTTCTTCACGAAATTTAGTTTGCAATCCACTAACACGTCGGTTGTGTTTTGAAAGAAAAAAACGAGACAATCATCTTTTGAGAGCCATCTTCTTTGTAATGTTTGTATGAGAATCTAAACAATAACAATCAATATTTGTCCAAATAAAGTTGTTTTTCTCTTATGTACATTTTAAAATTTCCTATTTCTGCTATTTTAGTAACTATTAACGATAGAAAAGTTGTTGCTTTTTAAACATAATTTGTCGAATGCACTGCCATTATCGAAAAAATGAAAACTTGTGACAAGTGAAGCTTTCACAAGAAATTCCTTATATTCGTACACATTTGCCTTTACTCTTGAATACCATATTTAGAGTTTAGTATAAGTCTAATTAGCTCATTTTTTTTTTATTCTACAGGTTTTGGAATTGTAAAATTGTGCCTATTGTGTAAATAGAAAACTAACTCTGTTAACCTAATAGACCTCATAGAGTAGAATTATTTCCGTATTTTGAGCGTGATCGATAAGTAGCGAACGAGACTACTACTTTACTTTAAATGGAACGTCCTGTATATTGTTTGTACGTTTTCAGGCTCCCCGTGTAGAATTGGACCAGTGTAGTATAGATATCACATGTTTATTTTTCAAATTTTTCTGAATATGAATTACTCACATAGAGTCAATATGGATTGTTTAAGATTTAGAGATGTTTATAATTTTGTCCTCCATCGCCGAAATTTGGATACAGCTATTTGTTCAAAAAGTTCGAAAGGCAAGTACATTTTACTCTTAATTTTTACAAGATTAAACTACATATTTGGCTCTATCTGGACATTCTATTAGAACGCCTTTCAAATATACAGGGAGATCAGTATTACATCCAACTCTCGCCCAACTTAAGCGCCAAAAACGTCGTTTTTGTATATGAGATTCTGATCTAGGGACATAGGGCACACTGGGATAATGTGCTTAAAAAACAAATGCTGGTGTCGCGAATAGTCTACGGCACACGGAAGAGATATTTATCGTTGACACAAAATACTTACCATCCCAAACTTGTACTTGTTGCAGTGTCTCTTATAAGGGCCAAATCACTACGTTTGCATCGAGGATGCTTACAGCTACTCCAGCAGGTAGGAAATAAATGAGTTTATGAAATGGAATAAAAATTTAAAAAGTAACATCAAGAAATATAAGTTAAGTATCATTGATTAATTGGAAGTGCACTTCGATTTGTGAGAATTTTATAGAAAAAAACAGCAATTTTAATTTATGGACAACAGATACATATATGCATTAGTCATTCCCACCTTTCGAAGATGACCGATTGCTGTTTTTGTTACGTGACAACTCATACTCATGAAGTCATGAAATGGAGTTATTCGCGTGAAAGGAATTTTCCCTATTCGAAAATTATCGTTCGATTCTTATACGTTTTGAATAAATAGGAGACACCTGTTGAATGACACCTGTTGTTATACGGTTGTTTTTTTCCTTTTGTTATTATGACAATTTTTAGGAAGTTCGAAAGAAACGACGTACACGCAAGCAGTCCGTGTTGGAATATTAACAACTACCTTGAATCGTACGTGAAATAATTCGTCTTAAAGTTGATGCTTTCGTATTGTATCTAGTTCCATTCAATCGATACGTAAAAAGTAGCGCCGAGATCTCAAGCTAATGTTGTTGGGCGTGATCGCTTAACAAAGCCGATTTACCAGAGGGAATTTTTATTTGTTTATGCACTGCAGTCGTTATTCATTATTCATGTGAAAGGTTTTATTAACCGGTTTCGAACGTGATTTCTGCATTTTCAAGTAGTACTTATACAGGGTTAATTTCCTCGCATTGAATTGTTGGACAAAGTTATAGATACAATCAGATGTTTTCGATACTGTGATGAGTTAATTATTGTAAAAATACCTACGAATGTTAAATTTTAAAAATTGTTTAACAACGTTAACAGAGAAAAGCAGTTAAAGAGTAAAATCAAAGAAAACTATTAACTATTCCAACTTTTGGTTTAATTGAAACCTTCACCAGGACTACGATTTATAAAAGCCGCACACATAATTAGGGTGGATATAATAAATTTGCCATCTTTAAAAGAAATCAGCCTATTAAGGTCGTGAAATTAAGTGTATATGTTGCGAAATTGATATTCACAAATTGAAAATTGTAAATGGAAAAGGAAATTGAAATTGGTAAGATAGTAAAGTTCATTTAATCAAAAACGAGGAGGAGGAAATGAAGGAAAGTGTGGATCAGGAATGAAAGACAAGGATAGAATTAAAATGGTGAAAGAACATCTATCTAAACAGAATAGAAACAAAATAGAAATTCTAAGAATTGCATAATAACCCAATATGACATTCATGCTTTGATTAGTTTCACAGAAAGTTTCCAACGGCGTTCTGCTTTTAAATTGCATCCATGTTAAATTAGGTTGCTGTATTGAATTGTAAGATTTATATCTGTACTACACTGTAAGGTTTTATATAACTTGGTGCATTAGGTATGTCTAAGCTACCTTGAGATTTTATCGATATATTGTGTATCCAAAATACCTGATGCAAATAATGTGATTTCAGCAATTTTGCAACATTACTAGAAAGTAGACAGAAGCGTTGTTGATACTGCTCGAATGTTCCGTAAAGTTTAAGATGAAGACGTTATCTCAGATCGCACTGTGCAAAACTGGTGTAAAAATTCAGGAGTGGTTAAACAGATCTTCGAGAGGAACGACGTTTTGAAAGACCTGTGGTTGACTAAAAGATTATTCGCCGAAGAATTGAGGCAACTTCTGTTATACGTCAATTGTCACAGAATTTTGACCTTTCGAGGTTGACAATAAATCGCCATTTTCATAAAACGAGGAAGACAATCTAGAGAAGGGCCTCCTGGATTAACTGCAGAACAGGCACAGCGATGAATGCTAATTTGAAATTAACTTCTTGGTAATCCAGAGTATCTCCATTTCTATCGCCGAATTGTAATCTGTGACGAAAAGTATATTTTCAATCGTTATTTAAACAAATCAAATCAGTGGCTAACTGCTGGCCAATTTGCAGAACCTGCGGTCAAGCACAAAACCCTTTAAGTAAAGCTGTGTGTTTGGTAGATTTTCGGAGGTGCTAATCAGTTCATATCCAGAAACATTAGGAATTTTAAGGACTTAATCCGGTTTACAACCCGGACATAGTGACATCCGATTACCATCTTCTCAGGTCAATGACACATTTTCCCGCTAGGCGTGTTTTTGCCAATATTGTAGAAGGCCGCAATGAGTTCTTCGCCTCTAAACCAGTGGAATGGTACAAGCGCACAGCGAAAACTTTACCAAACAGTAGCGAGAACTATCCTCGTGTTTTTTATATCGTTGAATTAAATTTTGTTCATAAACAATTAAAAAACTTTTACCCCACCCTAATATTACTACAGATTATTTTTTCCAACGGTTCATTAAATAATGCTGCACTTATATGTACATGCAATATGTGTTATTATTAAAGATGACAAATTACTTTTTTTGCAGCCACTAGACAGATTCGTGTTTTGTCGACTCTCGGGGAAACCAGTAGACAACACGGACCATAAGAAAGATGAGACGAATAGACACGAGTCTGTTTAGTCGTTGGAAAAAAGTAATAATTTCACCTGCCTTGGTTATCTCTAGTTATTATGTGGTTACTTCTGTACCTTCCCACTTCAGTTACCATATACGAGGGTAGTTTGAAAAGTTTCAAGTCTCAATTTTAAGATGGCGTTATTCATTTAAAATATTCTGGCTTATGAGTTGAAAGACACTTGAAAATTTCATATTGGACGCTTAATTGTTGTTTGACAGTCATTTACGCCGATGTTAGTGTATCTGTAAAAATGGAAAAAAAACGAGTACACACTTCAGTAGTTACTCTCTGGCAAGAATTCACGAATTGGGGTTGGAATTGATTGACCACCAAATCACCAAATCTGGTCCCTAGAGATATCTTTTGATCTTGGGCTCAAATTTTCGCTCAGAAACGTCTGTTTTGCAAACAAATATTCCAACTGCTATCTGGGCAGATTACAGAAATGGGAACATCGCTGGGGAAAGGAGACTATGTTGAGAATTTGGCAAAAAGAATGCTTGTTTCCCTGTTTGACTGGAAGGTTGCTAAATTATCCAACGTCTTACATTGTTCACAATTCGGCAACATTGCAGTTTTACATAACCATGCAGCAGCTACGGCAGTTGTGTCCATATCTATTAAGTCATTAAGTGCAAGGTGCTATTCGGATTGCCCAAAAGCACCTATTCGCATATGTATCTGTACAGTTTCAATTCTGTAAGATAGAGTGTGGAAAGGTGGAAATAAAAATATAGATTTTTATAAGTAACTAACGTAGATAAGTTGATGCCTGATATTTGTGTAAATAGTTTATTGTTAGCCGAGTTTGAATGTTTTTAATATTTTTTTGTATTTTAATATTTCTCCAACCCCGAACTTGCCTCTGTTATCCTTAAACATTTGCTTTTGTTAATGTTTTCCTTGAACACTATCATTGTGAACATACAACTAACTATAGTATTAATTATATCAAAACAATTTTTTTATTATAGTTTCCTTGTGCAACACCATAAAATTATTTATTATTGTTAGCACCGTATCTGAAAAAACCTTGACATTAGTGTCTGTACTTACTGCAGCCTTAAAATTAGTTTGGATTCTTAGCCTTGATTCTAGCTATCCTGAAAGACTAATGCTATTTTCGACTAGTGGCTACTCATTCGCAGAGTACGTGGTCCACCATGTAATTTTCTTGGCATAGGCGGCTGCATTAATCTTCAGTTTTTTGCGTAGCTGACCCAATAAATTGTTTGATTATTAGTTTAGGTATGTATTCAATTTTTGATAACAACCCTTAGAGAGGTCAGTGTGTTTAAACAAAGCACAATTTAGTGCTGCGAGATGATAATGAAAAGGAACGAAATTGAAATTTTACTGCAAGAAGTAGTTAAATAGTTATTAAAATTCATTTGTTGCTAGGAACTGTAAAGCTTCCTCTAGCTTAGTCACTCGTCAAAATGACGTTACAAAATATCTTGAAAAAATGTTACGTTACTTCCTTGTCGATCGCTAATCTTTCGAAATGAAAGATAAGCGTTTGAAATTTAGGTTTTTCAAACAAATTTACCTATTCGTGCAATGATCTTTATTTGCGCCGGTTGACACAGATCTATATTCATTCACGGCAAAATGGAAACTAATAAATCTTCCAATATTACAACATTCGGCTTACCAAGTGCAGTGACCCATAAAGGAAATAAACAGAATTCTTATGATACAGTTTTTTTTCTTATTTATTCGTAGCATGTCAAAGTAATTACTGCGACCTACTTCATTTATCTTTTAAGTTCATCTTACTAATTGTAAGTAAGTGTCTATTAGGAAAACGTAAGTCAATCAACAGTAATTTAATTCATTAATGCTTAGAGAACGTTCTTGGAAGTCTCATACATGTAACAGGAGTAAGAATATCCTTATTGCTACATAGCGCACAAAATTAATTTGTATTGATTTTTTTAAATGATCTCCTCATATATACTTTTAAGGATTAATTGAATAATTAAGATTTCTTTGAAGTGTTTAATATTACCGATGAACTCGTATAAAACTAACTCAAACGAAATTTCCGGAAAACACATTTTTGTTTCTGATAAACCGAATTTATTTTCCGCAAGTCTTCTTAAACGTAAAACAAGACAAAAACTCCGAAATCTACATGAACTGATGGATTAAAATACACTCAAGTGCAAAAAACTTGATCCACTTGAATTTTTCTTCGTAAAGAAAAAATGTTTTGAGACGTAATCTTCAGGTTGGTGATAGATTTAAAAAGAATATAAAAGATAAACTTTTAAAAAATAAAAAAAATAACATTTTAGACTAGTTATTGTAGCGAATACCGAGTATTTCCACTATAGGCCCTTATGACAGTTTGCATACGTCTGGGTATGAAGCTGATTAAATTTTCGACATCATTTTGGTCCAATTACATCCTTTTTGCCTGACGTGTTGGAGCAAGTTCACCCAAGTTGTTTGGACCGGCTAGAACCTGTCTTCCTAATTTGTTCCAGAGATGTTCTAACGGATTGAGGTCGAGACTGCTGCAAACTAGCCAATTTACACGCACAATCTCGAATTCATTTAAATATTCGCTGATGATCCGAGCACGATGCGGACGTGCGTTATCGTTCTTAAAAATGAAACTAGGCTCTATAAGTGGAGAAAAAGGAACCACGTGCTCTTCTAAAATTGCGTTCATGTACTTACACATAGCCGTTATATAATCTCCATTGATCACCACCAATTTAGTATAGATTTCGCTATGCCAGCCCAAACCATAACGGAGCTGCCTCGGTAGCTGATTCTTTCCACAATATTACATTGAGCAAATCGCTCTCCTTGCCTACTCCAAATTCTTTCCCAGCCATCGGGAGTATTTGGGCAAAATCTGGATTCATCCCAAAATAATATGTTGCTCCTGTATTCCCTTCTTAAGTCAGGTCAAATGCCTTTAATCGAAGAGCTTATAATTTCTTTTTACTTGCGGCTTTATCGTCTATATTTCCTGAGATCATATCGTAGCGTTTTTTAAATGTACGTAACCATATTCAAAGGGCAACTGAATAAATTAAAGGAGTCGACAGTGCAGAGGAAGAAAGTTAACTGTGCTAAACCAATGAAACCTGTTACCGAAAAAGATAACCAACGAATCAGGGGAAGGACCGATCCGATACGAGTGTATGCTGTAATCAATTCCGTTACAGGCAAGTTCGGAATACAATTTTAGATTGTGGACATTTTACAACTATAATCAATAAACCTGGGTAGTTCCTAGAGTAACCTTAGCGTCACTTTTAGGATGATTTGTTATTGTATAACAATCCAAACTGGAATTTAACATCGATGCTTACGTGACAAATTACGCATAACGTACATGTTTTATGCAGATGCATTGTGTGTTTGGATACCACGCCAATGATATATGTTCTTTTGAACACTTGAAAATAAATTTAGCATATATTCACGGAATATTTTCTTAGAATTTTCATCCATTTATCTACTTCCAAATACATATATATATATATATGTTGTGCAAATTAACACATATTCTCTTGAATAAAAGCTTATATTCTGCGCAGAATTGCGAACATTTTACTGCTTACTTAGTTCTAAATAAAATCTAAATAAAGTTCCTGAGTGAGGGTTTCCAAAAGAATAGCTGCTTACTTTTAGATTTTTTTTTTTCAATTTTATTCAAAATTGTTGAAAGACGAGTGTTGCTTTCTATGATTAGTACTATTGTTTTATCTTGTGAGCGTATAATTTGTTTGTTGGTCTCTTTCGTAGTAAATTTATTGATAGTATGAAACGTAAATATTTTGTTAGACTGTTAATTGTTTATATAGTACATTCTTCGTCGCTTTGGACTTATTAATACAATACATAGTGTACAGTGGCGGCCAACTACGTAAGATCATTACCGTTAGGTCAACTTTTGCTATTCCTTCAGAGCTTAGCTAATAACATGACTCAATGCTTAAATAATACTGAATATTCACTTTTTAGATAAACTGAACAGATGTTTTGCATGGTGTACTTGTATCATCGTAACACCAAGTGGACACGTACTTAAGACCAGTAGGTTAGTACAAAAGTGAGAATTTATTGCAACTCTCCGTGCCGATAAATGTCTTTTTGGCATCGGTATGTAAAAATGAGCCGAGAAAACATTGTTCCTCAGCAAAGGATGCAAATCAAGTTGTTAAATTAAGACATTCGTTTTACGCTATTACAAAACAATTGAATGTTTCAAGAATTGCATGTGTACAGCAATTAAATTCATAAATAGAAATAACGTTACCAAGAATGTAATACGAAAACGTAGAATACGGAAAATAACTTCGCTTGAAGATGGGATTTTACATCGAATTTTAGAAGCCTACTGCCACAAATGAAGTTTTAAAAGAAGTTGGGTCACTACATCAGCAACAATATTAATGTCCGAACCGTTCGCAGAAGACTCAATGAATTTAATTTAATGGGACGAGCAGCACGAAAGAAACTTCTAATAATCGGAACGAAATCGAAAGTTACGTTTACGATTTGCAAAAATTTATCATGACTGGACTTCAAAAAGACGGAGAGAAGTTATAGCTATAAACGGATCTAAGTTTAATTCTTTGGCTCTTGCATTAAATCTTACGTTCGACGACGTGCTAATGAAAAATACTCAAGTAAATTTTTACTAGCAATTGTAAATGGCTGAGGGGGACGGTTTTGTTCATGTGTGGGGTGTTATGATACTTCAAGGAGTTGGTCCAATTCATCAAATTATTGACATTATGGATTAATGTTTGTATAAACATTCTCATTGATGTTCTGCTTCTATTTGTTAACGGTTGTATGCTAAGAAATGGGATTCTGCAAGCTGATAATAATCCACTCTCTAAGAATTTTACCATGGCCATCTCAATCTGGACCTTAATCCGACTGAGATGTTATGGATTGATGTGGATACCCATATTAAAAAAAAACAAAACAGATGTAGAGCAGTACGCCACTATTGAAGAAAGTTGGTGGAGTATAGCTGTTGAACGTTGCCGTACATCAACATTGTCGTTACCACGACGTAGTGAAAAAGTTATTAGGCAAAAGGATAGGGCAACAGGTTTCTAATTTTAATGTATGGTTTTGATATCTTTTTTTTAGGAGGTAATATAAGGTCTTAAGTATATGACCGCAACTAAAAGGTAATATTTATTTCAATTAAGAAATAATTTCTATTGCTTTATATCTACAAATTTTGTTAGTTTAATATTGTTTACAATTATGATTGATCTGTATTTTGAACAAAATATGTTTTAATTAAAAATATACGTTACGTAGAAGTTAGGCTATTCCCAAACCAATAAGTGGCTGTAAGTAGTTGGCCGCCAGTGTAGTTAGTGTAATGAAATAACTGCCTGTCTATATCTATGCAAATATTCCAAGATTGTTTGTAAAAAATATTTATGTGAATGATACTGTTTTGATTTAATCTTTGAACTAAAACAATTAACATATTACAGCGATCGCCTGTTAGTATGCTCTGTATCACAACATTTGTTTACGTAAGATTTTTTAAACATTAGTCTCTTAAATAACATCTATTTTAAGAAACAATTTATGTATTAATAAATGACATGGTAATTTTTCTTTTCTTATTATATTATTGTTATTGCTTCTGAAAGTGCAATTTCAGTTTTACCAAAAAATAATTATTAAATTTGGAATTATACAATAAATAAACAAGTCATTGAACGTAAATATGTGGATTTAAACATATCATTAACAAGTTATGCTTCTCGCTTATTTATCTTTTTGAACCGTGTTGAGTATACAACTAACAGAAACATTAAATAACAAATAAATACAAATCGGTGCAATTCATCTGAAACTGATATTAAATAGAATCTATTCAAGTACATGTTTAGGTACTCAACAATTTTTATAGTTATAGTATTTTCCATACAAATCAATAAATACAAAGACAAATATAATGATGGAAATAAACAAATATGCATTAAAAAGATAATGATTGCTTTGCATAAATTTGTTGATAAAGATGACTACACACACAACTTCATAGTTGACAAATACGCAGATGCAATCGTTTTGTAAAAACACGTACAATTTCCCTTCGCCACCACACAATACAAGTATGCTTGAACAAGCACCAGTTAATGCTTGGAATATGACGAGCTCAGAGTTACGTGATGTAAAGATTGGTTTAAGGAAAAAGAAAAACTTATTCTGACATTAATTTACAGAGTGAATTAAAAATAATAAATAATCGAAAAAACTTAGTGGTTGCAATTGATTTTCTTCAGCTATGGCGGACCTTTTCAACTCGCGTGTCGCAAATCTCTGTGACAGAATTCAATTCTCCAGGAATAAATCCCGTTGTACAATGTATAATTAAGAAGTCTAACAGAGAAAATAGTATATGATGAGCCTTTAGCAAGAAAACGGGATCTAGATTTAAACTTAAGTATTTGGTTGAAATTGGATTTGCAAAGGATCTTGTTTACAGGTGACTCTTTGGATCATTTAATCTTAAGCGCGGATCAGCTTGGATGCACTTGAAGTCTTGGACTAATTAGTTGCAATTTCCTTTTCCTATTAGTAGTCTTTATGGTGAATTCAATTCAGTATCGTTCTTAAAAAGAAGACAGAACGGGTCCGACTGATGATTCTTGCTGTTGTTCTATCTGAACAAGTAGAACGGCTGGTCCACTGGTAAGAGAGCCTGTGCCTGACTAGACTGTGTGTTCGAGCCCCACTAAGATCAAATTTCCTTAGTACTCTCCCCAATCACCATTCGCAGTTAGAGAACAATTAACTGCTCTTCATCCTTTGCGACGAAAGGACGATGGTTACAAACACATGGAACACTTTACGCAGGCGATTCACACACAAAGGCTCCTGTAATTATGACAAGTTAAAAAGAAGCTTATACAGCCAGTTGGGCCGTCACCATACTGAAGAAAAGTTACTTAACTTCCTTTTGCACCTTTACGTAGTCGAGACGCCGACAGCCTCCATTTCTTTCGGCTATGGGCTAATCTTTCTGTTTGCTTCCATTCCATATTTCTTCCCGCCAATGGCCCTCCTATCTCACCATTCCAAGTTCTTACCGACTTCTTCCTCATACGTTTTCTTTCTATTCCCACCCTCCGTCTTTCTGCAGTTCTTGATTCTCAACATATGGCCGAATCACATCAATTGCATCAATTTAAGTTTTTCTAAGGCCGGTTTAGTATTACATCTCTCACTAATTACTACGTTTCTTATACGATCGCATCTTGTTATTCCAACCTCGGCCCAAAAGTACCGCATCTTGCACACTTAGATTTTGCTACAATTTCGTGCATTTACTACCTAATATATACCTAATATATACCATATAAAATCACCGGTTCATAGACTGTTTCAAATTTGTTTCAAGGCTTCCTTCTCTCTTCCCAATAAAGCTCTTGCTTATGGGATAAAATAGCATCGTTGCGTTGGCGAATTTGGCATATATTTCCGGCTCCATCCCCTCCGCATTATCTTTTATCATTGGATATCACAAAAAATTGCGTTTTTTCACTATTCGCGTTCAATCCAAATTCTTTAAAGTTTTAATTCCAGATGTTTACATTTATTTCCATATCTTTCTCCGTCTTAGCAATAATAATCAGATCGTCTGCGTATACCATCTCTGCCATAAAGGCTTCATATATATACTATACATCTCCATACTGGGTTTTTTATCTCTTTCACTCTGGTTTTTTTAACACTTTCAAGCAGTTTAGTCTTTTTCGACGTTCTGCCATGAGATTTCACCGTAACTGTATATCCTTTCTATTGCTTGAATTAGCTTCTATCCTGCATAGTACTGTAATACTGAATTTCGTTCCACAAATCAATCGTCATTGATTACCCCAACATCAATCTGCAATTACAAAAAAAATCTCTAAACTGTTGGGATAAAATTGATTGATTTACCTTTTCAATAGCACAAATAATGGCATAGTTTTCTGTGAGGATATTAGATGCAACAAAGTCTAATTTGTAAATGACGATTGGGTTATGGTGATTACATTTTCGATTAGCTTGCTTCGATTTCATTAATTGTATCCACATATTGTTAACAATTTATGTAGTTTGAAACTTCTAATAATTTTGCTTTAATGTCCTTAACATTATTTTCTTTATTTCTCTTCTTCGAGAATTCCATTCGTAAATTATGGACTTATTTTTTACAGTTTTTGTTTCGTAGAAGATGTAAATAAAAATGTCTAAGATATCCAAGCAGAAGTACAAAATAAACAATAAACAAGCAGACATGTTTATAAAGTTCGAGAAGTTATTTATCTTTATGTTGCGGTAAATATGTCGCATTACATAATTAAGAACATCATCTTACTGGCAACAACAATCAAAGAATTACGTAAATAACAAAACACTAGAAAAAAAGTAGCGGAACAAGTAGCAATTTAGTAGAAATAGAGATGGCCATAAGAGCATTGCGGATTCTAGAGAAAATGTAACGTGCACTCGAGAAACTAGGACAAGTAAACTTCGGAGTGTTAGCTGTTTCAGAAGTATTTTCACACAAAACATAAGTATGTATATAACAAAAGTGAAATAGGCGAAGAGATGTACAAGAATTTATGAATAGCAAAAATGAACTTGATCCACTAATGATGAAGAAAGAAGGAAAGGTAAATAGAAAAACAAAAATGGATTTTGGGGATATTAGATATTCATTACAATATTTTTACGTAAATAGTCAATTTGTTGGACCCCAAAGTGTCCTACGAGCAGAATAAATTAATACTTGGTTAGTGAATAAGCCATTTTTGACAATTTAATATGACCAAAAAGAAAATCGTATTCGTATGTAGTTCACACCAATTTTCCAAAGTGTTTATCAATGAACATAAAAAACTGTAATAAAATCTAATGAAATATAGCGGCTAGTGTGCACAAGATTACATTGTTATAACATACAATATAACAAGCAGTTAGTAGCATAGTGCACAGTGAAAAAAATATCAATTATGAGTGAGATTCGTGCATCGTGATATCTTAGTTTAGCGTTACTGAACATAATTCGTTTGTGTGATATATATGGCTTCCGTTGATGAAAACTGTCTATGTATCTTGGCACATAAATGATTATATATCTGTCGAGATGTTGCAATACATCCGCAGCCATACTACCAACTAGGCAATTCACAAAAGGATTTGAACTTACAAGGAGATTCCGTAACGCAAATCGTACCGATATCTAATGAGATTTCATTAATTAAATAATTACATCAGTAAAACCAAGGAAAACATATTTCTGCATAATTGATTTCTGTATTAGAATAATAAGAGGAAGAGAGAAAGAGAGAAATAGACAATTCAAGAATAGACTAGTATGCATTGATTGTGCGTGCAAAATAGGTTGTGAGCTTGTGGTGTTCATCAATGTCTCTTCGAAAGTTCTTGGCCTAAAAGAAATTGCAAGCTGCCGTAAAAGAAGCTGTTAAGCAGCTGGAACAGGTCAGAAATCATTCGTTACCACAAACTCCCCTGTATTGGTCAAATGATGAAGACCTGCGAGGTGATGTGATCAGTATCAGTAGAAATAGTTTCCAAAACATAAAGCAAAATTTTCTTTAGCAGTATTTATATAAATATATAAAAGAAATTTACAATGCGATATTTTTCCTTTTAATTTATGCTAACGGTGATTTGAAAGGCATTCTTGAAAAATGTTTATCAAAGGCCAATAAGATTTGGTACCTTTGCTCATCAGATGAGTACTTATTCTATTCATTGGTCTACGCAGGACCTTGTGATAAGATACACTCCAAGTTAGGTCTTGGTAGTGATGTTGTAAATTTACTTCCGTACTTTAAAAAAATAAAGGTTTCTTGACCACAGGCACGATTAAGGGAAAGAGAATATCAAACTTCTCATTAGAACATTCAAAAACATTTCCTAAGCATGAGTGAGGTTCGTATAAGTCTGCATATGGTCATGATATCTTTTTAAAAATTTTCTAACGCCTTGGAACAGTCACTATTTGCAGTAATGTTACGAATGTGCCGCCAATAATACAGGAAAGAGAAAAGCATATAAGTGTAAGCAACTGCGGAATATAATAAGTGCATGGTTGGGGTTGACCTGCATGACAATGGAATTGCTAATTATTAGAATTGGCAAATTCGGGTGCGCACCATCGGCGCAGTTAACGAATGGACTCCTGCATGCGATACAGTAATCAGTATCTAGTTCGCTGCCGTCTGGAGCGTACGTAACAGTAACAGCGAAGTACTCTGTGTTCTGTTTCTAATAATGTCGAAGGTACGTATTGTACCTTCAACATTATTAAATGATATAGAATCGTCATCTGCAATTTTATTAGCTTCTAGACGAATAGAAGAATGTACTGTCCAAGTAGTTTCAAAAGTGGTGTTAAGCACATCGGAAAAATTTGAAATATCCAGAGATCAAGTCTTAATGTTTATGACAGATGGTGCCGCAACCATGCTTTCTGTAGGCCGATCTCTTAAGGAACGGTGTGGTAACTTTTTCTGTGTTCTCATACTCCCGAACCACCACAACCGATCCTTACACGTTGGGGAACATGGTTACAAGCGGCAATTTACCATCATAAATATTTTGAGAGTATAAAGAAGATAGTTCTATTATTCAAAACAAAAGAATGTGCAGCTATCAAAACAAATCAGGAAAAATGTAAAGATAGTCAGGTTAAAAGTGATTTACAAACTATTCACAGCAATTACATTGGGGTAGTGCAAGCAATAGAAAAATTACAAAATTCTTCACTGTCTTAAGAGGAATCACTGCAAATTGTGAAAGATGTACACGCACAGCTTTGTTCCGTAGAAGACCCAAAAATGAGTGCGTTCTAATTAAGTTTGAAAGTGTTTTAGACAAAGATTCAGACTTTGCCACACTCAGACAAATTTGTGTAGGTTCGTCTACAGATGCGTTAAGTTGTTTCAAAGATTTTTTTATTATGCAAATATAACATCACTAGATGTAAAGCGATCGTTTTCTTTATACAAGAACATATTTTCCTCACGGCGGACGCGTTTTGCAGAAATAACTTTGGAAACGCGCATGTTCGAAAGATTTAATCTCGCTTCTCCAGTTTTTCAAGTCACGGAAGACGCTTAAGACGGTAAGTTTCTTTTTCCCTTGTTCATTCAGTAACATAGATATAATTTATCGAGATCGGTTCATAATCTACAAAAAACCATCTTAAAAACTTTTTTGTATCTAACACCGGAACGGCCACCGTTCGCTATAATATATCTCTGCATACTGACTCCCTTCGCATGCAAGAGTCCATCTGCTAGCTATGCCGATGGTGCTCACTCGAATTTGGCCATTAATTATTATTGATGCAGGGTTTTGATAAGAAAGTTGTGGTGTCTCGTCTTTTGTAACTTTTTAGATAGTATAATTGTTAACGCTTGGAAACTGTATAACATCGCCAATGAAACTAAAATGTCACTGGATAATTCGTGCCACTGATGAATTTTGCTACAATCAACGCGATGACTCCATCGTAATGCATGAGACTGTGGCAAGAAGAAACTGCAAGATCTGCTGTAGGCACACTATTTGCACCTATGAACAGTGTACCTGTATCTTGCTCCAAAGAGTTTTACAAAAAAATGTTTTTTTTTTTTTGTTAACGGCACTTTAAATAAAATGAAAAAATTGTCATTTTTGTTTAGGTTGTTAGGTCAGCATATTTAGCAATTCAACTTAATTTTTCACTTATTTACATCTTTTATTAATGTTAAATTCTAATCATTTTATTTTCTATCTAATAGTTAGTTTCATGATTCCTGTTACAGGTGGACATACGCACCCGTAATCTGCTATATCAACCATATTAATAAAGCTATTTAAACAAATTGTATTTCTTTTTCTCATTTACTTGTCTTGGAATGATATGGGATAAATTAAAGCAGAAACAAGCGAAATGTAATGTTCTTCGTGATTTCGTCTTCAACTAACCGTTCTATGTGGGACATCCCGTATATATTGGTGTTTTATTACGATATTAGTCACATACATTGGACCTTCATAAATTCCGGAACTCTTCTTCTTGTATAATTTTATTTGAGTATATGTTCCTCGCAAACTATAATATGGGATCTCGCATGTTAAATTTTAATCAAGGTACAGTGGGCTTTTATCTTCAAGACGTAAGCTTGCAGCAAAAGTAAATATTCATACCTTCATGGGAGAGTAATATCATATGTTTATTCGCATACGCTCTCAGATACTGTGCATTATACTATGTTGTCCTAAGAGATAGCGCACCGCTTATATAATCCTTGCTTGCCCCAAGTACCTCCATATTTTACGATGTTGAAATTGAATAAGTAAATATAACTTCGCCGGGGCATGTTTAGTGTTTTAGTTACCACTTTGTGTTTTTAAGAAGTCGCCTAAATTCACTTTTTAGCAGCAGGTGAACACGTATTTTTAGAACGTAGACGAAATAGAAAAATTCGGTCATCGTATTTTTATCTGATGTTTGAGATATAAAGTGAGACTTTATTTTCAACTTCCCCGAAATTATCAAATTACTGTTAAATACTATTGATAGACTCTTAACACACCGCGAATATAATTCAGGTCAGATAAATAAACTAATTGTAAATTCAAATTAAGAATACTCTTAAGTAAGAACACGTTTTTGTATTATTCACTGCATATTATTGTGATAACTTATTAGTAATAGATATGCCATAACCCTGTTTTAAAAATAAAGAATAGAATTCATATTCCTTTTGTTCAAATAAAGCGGCTCAATAGATCGAATTTGCGATTTGAACAGGGGCGGTGTGCTCGTAAGGCCGCAAGGTCGCGCGTCATCGCTTATATACCTTTTCAAAATTCAATTGAAATCACAAACAGAATTATTCGAATTTATATTACGTAACTATTACTAAAATACAGGTTAAATAACCAGCGGCGTCCTATTTACTCCGTGGTCAACATTGTGAAATCAATTGTATACCCTATCCCTTGTACTTACAACGCATAATAAGTTGAAATGAAATAATTGGGACGCAATGGTGGCAATGGTAGGATGCCTGACCAAATAACCAATCACAGTCTAGCAAATGCATATACACTGACTGATATGTATTTGGGACGCATGATTTCCGCGGCCAGGCTTATTTTAGCTACGATAGGGATAGTTTTATTGTCTAGTATAGATTTTCACCGCGTTTACGTACAGCGACAAGATAATAACGTTAAAAATAAAAGGACTAATAAACTTCTTCTGGTAGACCATAACCTCAACTCATATTGGAACAAATAACGGAAAGAAGAATTGAAAATAGAACGTTCTCACAACGATTTTCAATGAAAATTTATAAAAAATAATTGAATATGTGAATATGAAGTTTCGAATTTATTGTTTTCCGTGTGTATTGTGAGCTGGTGTGAAAGACCTACATCATTTATCCACTAAAATAAAGAAACATGAAAAATCGCGTGATCACATTAATGCCTATATGACGTTTATTTCAGTTGGTAAAACAACGAAAATGCTCAGTTCTGCTTAACGACATATTGTCATTATAACGAGAATGTTATGAAAAGTCATTATACCATGTAGAAACAAACGACTCGATAGGAATTTGTTATACTTAGTAGTTATCTCGTTCGAACTCGGAAAAAAAACAACAGCAGTAGTACTATAATTATAATTCTCAAGTTCAATAAATAAAATATTACTTTCTTTATTAAAAAAAATAACCTTACGGGCAGAAATTAAAAGTATCATTTAGGAATTGGTAAAAGCTCCGATTCAATCAGCGTCGCAGTATAGCATTCAATCTTATACTTATACTTTGCGATCAACTTGTGTATTAGAACGTTGAATATGTTAAATTTCGTTGTGCTTTTGAACCGTCATGATAGCAGCAATCGAATTTCGTGGTATATTTAAGCTATTAACCGATTTTTTTTTTCCAATTTGTATCTGGTGCTTCCAGAACATTTAAACAATGCTAGTTTTTAAAAGAATAACGTAAGTTTCCACGGTCAAAATCAGTTAAAATTAAACGTGTTCCAGGTTCGAATCTTGTCATGGTTAATCGACGTTTCCCTCACAATCATATGGGGCTTTTTCGAGAGTGGGAAAGATGGTAGGCCACAGCTGACACGGTTACTCAACGCATAAGCCTCGCCAGAGGCGAAACTAACTGAGCGGGAAGAAGTTGATTTTCGCCCCTGGCATGGTTACCGTAATCAACTGCTTCCCGCTGAGTTAGTTTCGCCTCTGGCGAGGCTTATGCGTTGAGTAACTGTGTCAGCTGTGGCCTACCATCTTTCCCACTCTCGAAAAAGGCGTTTACACGTTGAGTTACCGTGCTAACTGTTGCCTACCATCTTTCCCTCTCCTGAAGAAGCCCCATATGATTGTGGACGAAATCTCGAGTTTTCGATTAATCATGACACGGTTCGAACCCGGAACACGTTTAGTTTTAAATGCTAGCGTTTTTTAAAAGAATAATACAAGATATTTTTTAGATTCTTTGCTTACTATTTAAAGAATCAAAATTTCAAGTCAAATTAAAAATTCCGATTTATTGTGTGATGAAACTATAGATGTAACTGGTGTCAGATGTAGATATATATTTAATTGCAACATTTATAAGCACTTTTAGGAGTTTAAACGAATTGAGGATAAGGATGGGCGGCATTTAAGCACGCATTAAAATTAAATATCCTTGTGAATATTACACTCTCTGCTATGCCTACCAGTGCAGTGCACGTATTTTTTCAATAAATTGTGAGCAATTTTGCTTTTTTTCGAAGCTAAAGGTAACGTTTTATCATACTTTTGATAATTGTGTCCCCCCTTGTTAAGATGCCACACACCGCCACAGGTTTTAAATTAACCCAAGATGGTTTTGATCTATTTGAGTGAAAAATGATGTATTGACATTTTGATTTCTTTTGCTTATGAATTCATGCGAACAGCAACATGTAAATAGAAAGGTGCACTCTGTGTGAGAGGTTGAAATAATGCATCACACAAGGAACTTGAAGTACCGAATTAGTCATTGTCAACTAGTAGAATATCTGCTTCAATACAGAAACAACAACTATAAGAATTACCGAATTATTTGATCTCCCTATTCACTATGAAAACAACAACAAAAAATAGATAAGATAATTGTATACTCATGGACCTATTATTATATTACTTTCAAGTAGGAACGGAAACGGAAGGTAAGTTTTATTTACTTTTTGAACACGATGTATAAGTACAACTACAAACTTTGACTTTGACACATTGCTACATATAAAATTATTTTATGATATATGTTTTTATCAAAACTTCTTGGCACTCAAATTAATCACACATGTACACGTAATACCGCCTACTTATCATATTACCTACAACTAGCTTGAGAAAAACGTGATCTTTAACCACTGGATGAAACACCTGGTTTGTTTTAATGCTGTTGTATGATATTGCACAAGTTGAATCGTTTCGAAATATTAAATATAAACAACACTTCGGTAAAAAATTAACATAATGAAAATTGATTAATCTATGTACCTACTGATTCAAAATCATTTACAAAGTTCGTATTATCATTGAAAATTTGAACAAGATAAACACGTTTTTACAAATCTGTACCTTACGGTATAGGTACAGGTATAATAAACAATAAACTTCATGCGCTGGAAGAAATTGGTTGATTTCTATTTTGGGTAAACTAGCTTTTGGTGTTATCGGCAGTTGAGTTGAGTTTTCGGTGTCACCGAAAATGATACCAAATTACTTGTCTTAAACAAAACAGCTTGCATACTTGAATTGTTGTTTGAGCTATTTTCATCGTTTATTGGATTGGTGTAATCCAACGTTTCGATGGTGTATTTGGTGATGTCTTCAGACTAGTTCCTAAAAGAGCTGTTTTGTGAAGCTGAATCTTTCTGTGAAGGTATACGGGGAGAAATTGTTATTTCATTTCTAACCAATTTAATCGTATTTATAAATACCGAGAATGAACCTAAAGCAAAAATTTTGAACTCTCTGAATGAGGGCTTTTCAAATTTCGTTCAAACAAAGTCGATGAACTATATCAAACGTCAACTAGCTTTTTTGTGCATATTCCCTATGCAGCGGTGAGCTTGTCATTCTGTCTCTGTTGTTGTGGTAGCGAGTCTTTTGTTTCTCCCTTTACTACTTATTATTATACCAGATGTTTTACCAGTTATCTATTTAATGCAAGGTGTTCTTAAATATTTCTGGCACTATAAAGGCAGCGTTTGTGAATATTAAAATTACCTTAAGTTTGTCTTACACAAACCATCATAAAAACAACAACATAGAAAACTGAAAACTAGCCACATTGCGTATCAAAAACTGACAAACCTACTATTGTTAATTACAGTAAAGTCACGACATCATAGAAAGCAGTTTGACCCTTTTTCTAGAAATCAACGTACTTTTTCTAAAAGCAGTACACGAAAGAAAATCCTATGAAGTAATTGCAATAACGTAGTAGATATGATTCAGTGCGCCATCGTTAAAGAGTAATTTTCATTAAAATCTTGGTGCAATTTTATTATATTAAAATTTGCCTTAAAGCTGGCGAAAATCCACGAAAGGTGGTCTACTTCTTAAAGCTTGATCAAAAGAATATGCTGTTAAATATTTGATAAACATAAAATAAATTTATCCGACAAAAATGAAACATTTTTTATTCAGTATTATATCGAGTCAAACAATTCTATAGAGCCAAATAAGTGAATTATATTACCTTTCCTGTATTTCTACATTACATTACAGAAAAGTATGTGAAATAGGAAGAAAAAAGCCAAGAATAGAATTGCGTCATTGTATCATGTGCCCGTTCGATCGCCAATCTGTGGCAAATCATTACCTCCACAAGTTTTTATACTATTGCATAGCGTTACGAGCAATCGCGTGTGTGTGTTGATTTATTTTTCTAACTTATAATTTGAATGAGTTTAGCATAAAAAATATCGAAGCGCCTCTGGATGTATGAAACTAAATTATGTTATTCACCAAGATCTGTTTGTTTATGTGTGCCTAGTGTGTCCAGCAATTGATTTCGGAATTTTGAGTTCGATCCCTGGTCTCGCAACTTTCTCAGATTAAGGTTTTATGTAGTTTGCCTTACTCCTCCAAACTTTGGCGAATGATACCTGTGAGGGTAGAACATCATAAGAAATTCTAGGAATTGTCAAATAACAAGATGCGAAAACATGGTTCTATTATTGTTGTTCCATCTACTCGTTCTTTCAGCCATTATTATATATAGCCACAGGAACTACGCATAAAATGGTAGTCGATAATATAAAATGTTCTAATTACTCATTTACTTATTTATTTTATTTATTATTTATTATATGTTATTAAATCAAAATGTACAATAGAAAGAGGAAAAAGAAAAAAAAAACTACATTTTATTAATTATATGTAGCATTACTGCAACAATTGCATGTACTTATAATAATTGTTGCAATTTTCTTTGCAAATTATCTTGTGGCGCCATTGGGCGAATAGTTAACTGTAAATATTGCTTACTATATTAATTTCTATGACTCAGCCGAAAAATTTATTAGACTAATATAGTAACCCGTAAAATTTGTTACAATAGCATTTCAATAAGTACACTTGCACTTGGAGCGATTGAAATCACAGATTGAATAAGAGATTTACTGATTTTATTCGTTCGTTCGTGTTATTTTCCGTAACCCATTGCAACGATTCTCATTTAAAGGTGAATACTACGAAAACAGCGTACGTTTGGCAAGCTTTCCACATACCGAAGATGTATGGAATTCCCTAAGCGTCTACTCCAATTGTTTGTTCGGAATATGTATTATGCAAGAGCTTGGCAATAAAATGTCGTTTATTTCATCGATTGCATAAAATAATTCTGGGAGCAGTTCGGCATTTTTGATATCAATAAATCTCCGTTTTATTCTACATATCCTAAAAATTTTAAAAATATTAATTAAATACATGTACCTTCAATAAAAATAATTACAAAAGTTTCTCAACGCTACAGGATGACTTTACAAGCAACGTGGAAGACTTAACTCAATTTTGTTTTTGTTCCGCTTACACCCATTTTCTCAACCAAGTGCCAAATGTAGTGGTAATATGCATCCCTACCCCTTGAATGTAATACACATCAAGGCTTTAATATTAATTGTAATGTACATAGGTACAGTGACACTTTTTTTTGTTTTGTCTCCCCCTGAGACGATGTATCTATACTTGCCACCACTCGCCGCCATGCGCTTGGATTATTGTACTATTCGCAGGTAGATTTTATTACTCCCATTTTAGTTTATGATGGGTATTCCCAATAAAAGTGGTTCTGTGCTTTTATTTACTGAACCTAAGTACTTGACCTTGCCACGCCGAAGATAGTATCGATATTTAGTCGTTGCAAGGGGGAGACAAAACATAAACCGGCCACTGTACATGTACGTTATACTTATAGTCAGCCAAATATATGATTTTGCCAAAAAGGCCTATTAAGAATTTTATATGCATGATATATCAAAAATGATTTTATTAACAACATTTAGGATATAGCAATTATATACGAGGTATAAAATGTAATTCAGCAGGTTTCTTTTTGTAGCTGTTTTATTTGCTTCTATTATTTTGTGTAATGTGGGATCAGTCGGGGTTATAAGCTAAAATGCTTGTCATAACCGCAGGGGCCTTTAGAGTGTATGGTGTTGGTTGTAATATTGATAATTGGTGCCATTCTAAATGTTACGATGTATATTAGAAGATTTGAAGAATTTGCCTGAATAATCTAGGTTTTCAAAACATCTTCCTAAAAAACATAAATCTAAATGCATTCTCCATTTCTACATTTTCTTTAAATTTGAAATTTATAAATTTGGGGCGCTACTTTTATTCTTAACAAAGTAATTTTTCGTACTATTATACTGATTTAAACTTCTAACGGAATTGGTTCACAACTATAGGAAGTAAGTTTATTTAGAAACTGAAGAGTTCTTTAATATGATGAACACTTTTAGGGTGGCAATGTATTGTTTCCAAGAAAAGTTGGTAAAATCTTATTACCTGTCCGAATTAATATGAACGGTAGTGTATATATGTAATATTTAATCAACATGTATTTTTACATGTAATGGTTAATAAGCATGTAACTTTCAAGGAGAATATGTACTCAGTATACATACATTTATCCAAAGACGAACATCAACTCTTAGTACTTAAATAACAATTTCTGCTGCTATTATCGGTCAATTATTGCGCGGCTAAAGTTTGGCCATGGAAAGTATCTTGCGCACTTGCACAAAATCAAAATTATTGACTCTCCTACGCGTGCCTGTGGTGAAGAAGATGGCAGCCTTACTCATCTTATATTGGCATGCAATTCACAAAAAGCACTCATTGAAGACCTGCACAGATTTTTAATGACCGAAATAGTTCGTTGCCTACCACTAACGTCGCTTTGCTCAATGCGAATTAGCGACGAATTAGTAGGATACCTTACCAAAGTAAAAGTCTGTCTTTGAAGTAGTTACCTCCATCCTAGAAAGTAGTCCACCATCCTGATTCATTCCTTTACTGGTATGCTAGTAACACAGATAATTTAACAATTACAGCCGGGAAATGGGCATTGATCCCCCAGGGAGAAATGTGAAACAAACATGTACATATGTACCTTATTCTAAACCCCTTCTACTACGTTTATTTGCAGATTATAGCCGATAGATCTTATAGGTTACTAATTTTAATAATATCAAATTTACTACGATATTGGCCATAATCAGAAACAAAGAAACAAGCTTGTTATTTCGCTTGGTTTTCAACAAAAGAGAAACCTAGATAGTATTACAACTCAACGTGTAAATCATATCTCTTACGATCGCGGATGGACAGGCCGAGTCCAGCTCCTTGTTTCAAGTACAGTTTTCAGCATTAAATTGTTACATTAAAAAAAAATGCATTAGCAGATAACTGTATATTGTGTACTTTCGTATTTTATCTAATACGTAATTTATTTATATTTGCAAAACCAGTTCTGTTTTTTATGTATTATGCATTTTTTTTTGTACATATTTGTGATAACTCGGAAAAGTGGTACAATGATATTTGCTATAAACAGATAATTCTGAATTATTTACCTGATTTTTTCTTCCACAATATAAAGCCAGTCCTAGCAATCCAGAAACTAATTTATTGGTATACTAACAAAAATATTTATTTCATATATTTAATCCTCTCTTAATTTATATATGAATATCAAATGAGCAGTGGTTATGCTCATTTTCAGTTATATTTATTATCTATTGATATCGCAAAACTTAGGGCGAAACATTAGGACTAAATGTTAGAATAAAATAAATTTATTCCGTATGTATGTATTGTAACATTACTTTACTTATCATTAAAGCTAGGAGCAATTATCATTCATTTTTGGTATTTATATACTCGATTTACCGCCTTTCTTGTATACATGATTGCCCAATAAAAATTCGCTGATTCAATTCAATCAAATTTGAAATACGGGCCGTATATGAATATTGTCTGGTTAGAGATTGTTTACTATAAATTTAATGCAGAATTACCCCAATAAGGGCAACATTGTAGAAAAGAATGTAAATATGGATTTCAGATCAAAAAAAAACTAACGACTAGAGCAATAAGGAAATACAATGCACTTCAAATGGAAATAAGCAAATATAAAAAATAAAAAATGGTAATGATAAATAAATGATTTGCTCGATTTTTCGCCGCAGCAAATCGTTTTGCTTGCGGCAACCATGCTGAGTTGTTTGATCTACTTTTACGAACTGTACATAGATATGTATGTATATAAACATAACACATTTTCAGCAATTTAAAAAATGTGATCAATTAAAAAATTCTAGAAAATTAACTTTCTAATTTGATGTTTAACCGATTCTCTCCACGTATATAAGTCCCGGATTCTTTCAAACGACGATATAACGAAAATATTATTTTATGCTAAATAGAATTATTCCAGACGTGTTTAGCGGGTGAAGTTACATAGTACAAAATTTGTGATCGAAAGAATACAGGGCGAAGATAAGTTGTGTTCCCGTCTTCCCAGGATCATCGTTTTGGAGGTATATTTACGAAATAAAACTGAACAACGTGCTCATGAAACCAATTCTAACAGCGTTATTTTTTTACACTTGAAAATGTATGTTGCTTATTGTTGCGTATTTTTTATGATGTCTGTGCATAATTCGCACAATTACGAAATATACTTATTTGTATCCCTACTGTTTTCCTCACTTTAGCCAATATTCAGTTTACTTGTTATATGGTTCTGTGCTTTTATGAGACCCGTGCAATTAACGTTCCAAAACTAACAGTGAAATGCACAAGAGAACATAGTATTTTATTAAATACTACCTAATAGCCTTTCAAAATACTATTACATTTAGAAAAAAAATTTTTTTTAATTTTAAAAATTTTCCATTTTAAAAATTATCCGAAAAATTGGAATTTTTACTTATCGTTGAAAATTTGAAACGTCATTACTAGTAATATTACAAAGTTACCATAATAAAATTACTACAATTTTTTAGAGTATAAGCCGTTCGCTTAACATATTAGTCTTATTTAATTGCTTGTTTGTTTATAATTCAATATGTTCATATTTGGCCAACTCTTTCGACTTACGTTCTTATTCATTCAACTCTCCGGATACGTAGGTAGTATAATAAATGTTAACCAACTACGCAGATGTATCTCAGATCAGCTATTAATAGCAATAGTACGACACCCAAACAAATTAAGACATCTAACGTGCATTGTTTGACTACATTATGAGGTTTCCCTTTATTGTATTACAACTTTAGATAGCTGAACATCTCAATGTGATTGTAAACATTCATACATACGTTCCACTTCGTCATTGATATCTTTCTCACCGCTGTCGTCATTACAGTCAATTTTCACTTCATGAAATGTAAATATAAAAATATATTTGCTTAATGTTAATGAGAGTTATGGGTCCAATGAAGTGTTCGAACATAATTTGCTATAAACAGCTGTACATTGTTAATAAAAAAGGCGATTTTATATGCAATTACATTTGTGTTATTGATTGCATATAGTACCACTTTTCTTTCTGTATTTTTTAAAGAAGTAGGCAACATACTATCAAATACTGCAGTTTTCGTTACAAAAATACAGGGTGGAATAATGGTGCAGAATTCACTTAGCACCTTTGCGATTAGTGAAATACTTCGCTAAAATCATTTTCACCATACGTGATACATATATATATATATATTGGACAGACAGACAGGTTAATCAGAATTAGATACAAAGAGCACCTGACTCATTCTAAATTTAGAAGGTTTGACAAATTTAGTGCTATCCTATATATACTTTAATAGGATCATAATGTTGATCATATGTAAAGTAAGAACGTAAACGGCAATGTACAATTAAATTATTGTGAAGGCATAGAAATTTGGTCTTGGTTAAAACCTGTGTGATCGCGGTCAGTAGCCTACTGCAACCTTTGAAATGTAGTTTTCGCTTAGATTGGTCGCTCAGTTTTTCTATTGCTGATGCTAGGGGGTGGATAGCATTCCAACCCTTTTTTGTCTCCTATTTTTAACACATCAACATACCGACAGCATTGACAGTTTATTTCCTCATGTACTGATCAAAAACCAACCAAGAACTCGAGTAGGAATATTTCATAAGAAGATCTACCTAAAAGGATGATGGCTGCTAGGGAAAGAGATCACTACTTTGCAAGCGGAAAATTCCATGATTTATGATGATGCACAGACAAACCACGAACACAGTTTCTTTAAAAATAAAGAAGTAAAAAAGTCTCCACATGGGGCAGATTTTTCCGCCAACACTGTATAACCGGTCACAGGAATGTGATAAGAAGCGAAAAGTTCTTTTAATGTAGAACATACTTTACTTTGTATTTTACATGAGTAGTCACTGTAAGGATATTTTTCCTTTATTTAAGACGCATAACTCGAAAACAAAGTAAAATTCGAACTATTTCCCACGGAAACCAATACATACTCAATCTTCCTTGTTGTTTGGAAAAAGAACGACTTCCTTTACTTTATGAATGCATTTTATTAACAACGTGGTCAATCGGATTTATATACATTAGTAAACTTATGGAAATTCCTAACTGTACATTTTATTATGTTTAAGCAATTTTATAAATTGTATACTATGATTTTTATACTAGGACCTTTATTAATAATCATTATACCGCTATATCAGAATCGCGCTATTGTTCCACCCTCTATATAGGTAACGTATCTTTGTTTTAATTTCCCTATTCATATATCGTCTACTTTAACATTACTGGCGGTATCGCCTATCACTGCCATGAAAAGCCAACGCTCATCAACGTAATTATCTCAAAAATAACAGAAAATAGAAGGAATTAAAATTTCAGAACTCGCTCTTGCATATATCAAGTTAATTACGTTAGCTAAAGTTGACATGAATAGATAAAGCTTCATGACATTTTTATCCCCGAAAGCACTGATAATTGAATTTGGGAACTTCCACCACACGAAACGTAATTCACGTGGTATTTCAAAAAAAGAAAAGAAAAAACTAAACTGACTCTTTTTGAACAGTTTCATCGTAATTGAGCGCAGAATAAATTCAGCATGTGTAGAAGTGCTATTGAATTCGAATATTCGAGTTTCTGTAATTTCGAAATCCGAAAATTCTAAATCGAACCAAATTCAAATTTCGAAACCGCACATCCTATACATTTTTTATCTCGGTACATACGCCTTGTATCTTCATAGCTTCACTATAGTTAGGTCTCAGCTTTTAGGCTCTGTTTGTAATGGCCAGTTGTGCCTCACGGATTGAATCTATTGATACGTGTCCTCCAGAGTAGTCCGGGTTAGTTAGAAGTCGGTAGCGACAGATACCACTGATAAGCCTAGACTGTACGAATGTTATCTCGTACTCGAAGGCAAACAGCGGGTTGCTGGGGTTATTGAATCTATGCCAGAGGAGAGTAGCCAAGTCGCGGAATTCTAGACCGTCGAGGTCCGATCACAGTTAACTATTCTTCAAAAAGCACGTAGGCCGACAGATTAGCCTTAACATCTTGTCTTGTGGGACTTTCTCAAGTTAGTGGGTTATGTAGCGTAACTAGGTAGTGCACTGACTTTTCCCAAGGTAGGCACTGGTTGTAGGTTGTAAGAAGGTATTTTCATCCGAAAGCCTCCTCTGGTTCGTGTAACATACTGCCATTGATTTGGTATATAAATCAAATAGTTCTGGACCCAGCGAAGAACCCTGGGAAATCCCAGATTAAATTCAAAAGGGTGGCGTGAAGACAGCGCCAGCTATAACACAAAATGTACCTCCTCCAAAATAGGACCTAATGATCAATATTAACTTCTGATCGACACACATTTTGTTCATCTTATAGGTTAGCTAAACTATGTCGAAAGATTTTGCAACATCGATAAAAACCGCCTCAGCGGCATCTTTTCTCAAGAAAGTGTCTTTGCACATACGCATCCAGAGCATTGAAGGCATATATGATGCGTTTTTTTAACTAAAATAAATAAATTTGCATATTATAGGTTATGTATTGTATGTTTACATTAGCGTAACACCTGGATTAGTTCTGCGTTCAATTTAAATCACAACACTTAAGCATTAAAGGTCTGAACAGAATCTGGCAGACTTCGGAACTTCTGGAACTTCGATTTCGAATGTTTTACAGAGAGAATTCAACATTTCGAATTCAGAAAAATTCGAACATTTGCAATTTTATCAACAGTCCTACTAACTGGAAGTTAAATTGAATTCCTTAGAGTTGGTTATTATATTCTGAGCAGCAACATGCTAGTATAGCCAAAGGTAAAACATTTGTCGCGCACTTTGATATAAATTTAGTTAGGGTATCAGGTTACAAATGCATTTTGTGTAAATGGGAATACCTATATGGGACAGCTGCTTGCACATCATACATGTATATGTATGGAACCAATAAATCTTGTTGTTTTTTGTTTTTTAATGTTGTACAGATTAGTTGATAAATTAATTAAATAAAATAAGGCTAAAGTTCAATTATATCTGGAACAGTAATTCTTCATGGAAATATATGTTCCCCGATAACAATATGTAATTTATGTTTTATGTATTCTGTATTCGAAATTGTGACAATTAAAACTTTAATTATTTTAGTTACTATTAAAAGTATAAATTTAATACATCAAACACCTTGTTTTCTGTAACTGTACCACAAGCTGGAATCTTTTTAATAACTCACAATTAGATTTAAGTAAAATGAAATGTAAAGTAGTTTTTTTCTATTGTGGAGATTTTAGATCCTTTTTATATTCTTTGAATATAAAAATTATTTTTTTTTCGTAGATCGTATTTGCTTATATTGATACTAGAAGAACTAACAAAATAGTTTTACGTGCACCACCTTTTCTTCTGTGCGCGTAATTGCAACACGTTGTTCACGGTGTTTTCAAATTAAAGAAATTCATGTACATTATGAGTGTTTCTAGCTAGATCAGTGGTTTCCCAAATTGTTTTGGTCACGGGATCTTTTTAACTACTCTCTTTTCTTTACGGAACCCTGTACCTTTTTGTTGTGATAAGCATACAATTGCATTTAAAAAACTGTTTACAGCTTTAGTTGCACATGGTCGTGAAGTGAAGCAGTGCTGGTGCCTTCTTCAATCGATTTTCCTCAATTAATTGTCTTACATATGAGGGTAAGACCTATTTTTGTTTAAAGAAATAGTCCAGTAAACAACATTAAATGCGCAAAACAAAATTCACTATATTATATTTCTTAAATTCACAATTACTCGATTGTATTATATATCAACATATTATTACTTACATGCAATAATTAAAATACAATGGTAAGCATAGAAATTTATCGTAAGAATAAGAATTTATATGAAATAAACAGATTTCTAACTAGGCGAATAAAGCTTATAACAACACCTCTCATATCCTTTACCACCCTCTGACACTGCTTGGAGGACGCTCGCTGTGCTGCCTATCTACTGTTGAACTCTTAAAGAAGATGCAGTAGATTTTTTTATTGTCCTTTGAAATAATATCTATGGGATGTAACTTTATATTTTCAAAATTGCAACATTCAGGTAGCGGCCCATGTGTCAATCATGCAAATTGCAAATTGTTTCGGTTAGAAATCCTCAAACAAAAAGAAATCTTTGCAAACCTGTGTCTTCCCATAACGAAATCAGATGCCTGGAGAACACACTGCTTAAAACTTCGAGGAAGCGTTGTGAAGTGTGCGCTGTGCTCTCGTCTTTTTGAAATCACACATTTTCTTTTCAAGTTCGTTCAGATTAGGCTACAAAAAAGTTTTAATGAATGCTACAACAGCAAAGTCACAGTATCCAGTTTATGACAATAGTTGAAACTGATGAAATTATCACTAACAATTACAATTTTTGTCTTTCCTCTAATCTCAATTCGGCCTAGACAGTCACACTTTTACATATAGGGTTTTATTCTGTAGGACCTTTATATTTATCACAAGCAATGGTTGTTTGTGATTGAGCGTTTTTTCGTATTTTCGGGTAAATATATTGATAAAACAATTTAGTATATTTATATATTTTATCATTTATGGTAACAGTGTGTTATGATAAGGTAGGTATTTACAATATGTCTATAAGATCGTGTTGTGTGATCATTTTCGTCTCCAGTTTAATCATCAATTTAATTATTAGCCATGTTATTTCCATTAATTACAACAGGGAATATTTATGTAGGAATTACATATTAGATTGGTACACGAGGTGGTATAATAACCTCCTGCGACCTTTTCAGGCCTATTGTAGTTCCTCTATTATTAGAGTTAATTACGCTAGCTTTGCCTTCTTCGCCAGACCTAGCAGTCTTGTAAGTGATTCCTCTGCGTAGGTTTCGGCTTTTGCATATCTCGAATCAATTTCTGACAGCGGTATACCTGTCAGTGCTGTGTAGTGACATAGTACAGACGGCAGTCTTTTCTTCCGTCTGGCAGAACTTACATGCTGTTTCCTTTATCAGGCCTCCTTACTCTCGTGCTTCTTGAACATACAGTGTCCTGTTATCAGGCCTATTATTGCCCGAACGGACTTCTTGTCTCTTTTTAGTACGTTTAATCAGAAATTACTTGGGCTGTCTCTGACCTGAAATACTCTTCCATTAATCTTGAGATTTCTTTTCATTGTTTGGTAGTGGCTTGAACTAACGTATACCGAGTGTATTGAGCTTTTGTCAGCAGTTAACGAGCCTACTCAGGCTAATTCGTCTGCAACATTCCTTCAATGGCCTTCGTGTCCCGCTACCCAGACCAGAGTCACCTTAGTTCAGCTTCCCAGCTTATTGAGCGTATTCATATACGTGGAATCTAGTGCTTTTATCGCTGATTGACTATCTAAATAGATAGCAATAGATCGATGATTAACTTCTTACCTGGCTAGTTCTTCAATATACCCCAGCACTGTTGCTATTTCGGCTTGAAGCATTGTTTCAGATTGGAGCTCCAAAGCAGCTGTCGGCGTGGTTTTCTTGGTCCCCGTGACGCACAGGCATGCTATTTTCTTATTAGCCCTATTATTTTCATTAATTACAAAAGAGAATATTTAAATACGAAACGTTAACGTTTAACTACATTTTATTGGAGAGTTACCAACTTTAAAATTTCGAATTTGGTATCTAAAAACTATTACTAATAAATTAAGTGTTTTCAATCTGCTAACTGCATCAGCACTTTAGTTTTAAATATGACTAAGCTCTGCCGTCTAGATCATGCAAAAAATAATGATTTAAAATGAGTAACCTTATTTGTTTCACATCAAATAAAAATACATACATGTAAATATGTCAATAAATATGTCGTATTAGTCACTCGATTGATGTAGGTCAACACAAACAATATTCAAATTAATTACGTACAGACACTTTTACAACTCGCCATATAATTTAGCGTATAATTATCTATTATTAATATATTATTTATGACCAGTAAGATCAGCAATACCAATTTCGTATGCCAACGTTAACTTTTTAAATTCATCAAGCGAGTCTCAAACTCCAAATTGCGCCCATTAAATTTTGGACAATGAATCATAAACATATTATGTGAGTGAGTACACGCAGAAATAATATTCAATTATTATTAATGAAAGTTGTACACTCAGGATAATTTACTCTCATAACTACTTATTTTATTGTTGCGATGGTTAGAGCGTTCATACACGCTTCTTGTAAATATGTGTATTCTGCTCACTGTTTCTAATATAACACACGCTGCTGAGATCGGAGGGACGATAAGGATGTGTCAACACGACTGCTTCGGTGGAATTTAATGCATATAACTATGCATACGTACATATTTTCGCGATTTTTCTGCCGGATGCATACATATGTCTGTTCGACTACAGACGGATGAAGGAAGCACGTTCGTTCGACTTGGAATATGAAAAATTTTATTATTTGTATATAATAAATTTTAGATCATAAACAGAACGAGACGAATTATTAGGTATTTCGAAACTAGGTGCATACAAATCGAAAATTTCTCTTCCATAACGTCTTATGTAATATTCGTTTATAGCGTGCTACTGCGTATTGTGCAATCTAACAATATCTAGAAACTACATAAAATAAATCAGTTTTCGATATTGTTTGCCGCTAATTTGACAAGTTTCATAATTCCTCACGCGTATTAATTTTTTTTTTATGATTATTGAAGTATAAAAGCTGTAATGTATGCAGAATGGTACTTATTTATGCCAATATAATAGAAAGTATTATTAAAACAGATTTTTTTATTCGTTTGCATTTCGAATAAATTCTGCCAACTTTCCTTCACTTCGCTTTTATTTGGAATTTTTACATTTATTTAGCTTGTCATTACAAGATTGTGAACTGAAACAATGCCCCTGTCTTCGTTGGCATTCCTTAAGTCTTGATACTTTCATCATTTAAAAAAAGGTAATTCAATAGCGACAGTGGCTAAAGGAATGAAATTATATAGTTAAGATATAAAGTTACTCCGCGAGCAATTTCATTGGTCACCATAAGTTTTCAAATTTAAAAACCATCCTGTCAATTATTGTCATCACGGAAACGTGTAAAACTTCAAACAGCTTTGGGACATTTATGTTGTCGTAGTTGTAAATAGAAAATCTTTCTGGGGGCGGAGGGTAATTCCTTTGTGTTCGAGATGCGCCTCCCCCTATACCTTCCTACCATTACCTAATACAAATTAAAAAGTGAACGGCCTTTGGAAATTGAAAAATGCCTTCGACACATATGAGTTCACCTAAGTGCAGTTAGGCAATCCATGCCAATTCTTTTTCTGGCCAATTTTTAATTCTCCAACGACCTTTGCAGCCTCGGGTTCCCTCTCCTTGCTCTTGGTATCTTATTGGGTAAGGTTATCTCCAACCAAAGATAATCCCGGGATAATGGCTAAATCATTCGACCTAATTATACGTTTTTAATGTAACATTTTCCTAGAAGCATGTATAGGATCAATCCTATTATGTCTTTATCGTAATTTCGCCAATTAAATATCGCTGGATCAATCAAGTCCAATAATATCAAATAGTTAGACATTAAATCGCGAACTCCTATGATATGTTACAGTCTGTAATATGGTATTTTCAAAGAAAAGAGATCAAATTGTACCAATCGTTTACTCGAAATGTGTGTTCTAATTGGTCGTAATTTTTGACAAATGCTGTCGGGAACAATGAAACGAAGAGACACCACGCCGTTTAGTTCAAGTCACCTTTGAGTGAAGACGTATTAAGTTACACTCTCTGATCAAGGACCGCGAAAATTACCACTTTAATTCAACTTTATCAATTTAATCACATTACAACAATACATTCAAATAAAGTAAACCTGGATCGTGTGCAACTAAAAGATGAACACCTATATGCCTTTAATTTTGGGTTGTGACGGATTTGCTTCTAAATAGTTTTTTGTCTAAATTGCTGAAGGAGGAAGCTATTTTCAACCAATGCGCAAGATGGACACGCTTTATTTGTGGTAACATATATATAATCCGTACGCAGTAAATTCAAAGAAATTTTTATAAGAAAAAGTTTCAAGATATTTTTCGCTCGATCGTAAAAGATTAACATATTGAATTATAGGAAGTAAAAGCCATCTCTGTAAATTTGAAGAGCTTTTATAGGTTACAGTATTGAGTAATCATGGTGCATAATCGACCTTCCAAACTAAAAATAAGTTTGTAGAACTTCTTTAAAAGCCTCACAAAATATATGTTCAGTAATCAGATGTTACTCCATATTCTTTTTAAATTAGTATACTAGTTTGTTCGTTAGTTGATTATAATTACTGTATAGGCTGTGTATAATTTGCTCTCCCTAATTAGACACGATCCTTCTTTTTATAACTCTTATATGCTGTTAACGACAGATAAACGTAATGTTGGTTTCTTTATTGTAGACGTGCTCATACATACATACATATATCGAATACTGCGTGTTAATGATGTTTATATTTATCATAAACTGTACAAAAAAGAGCAATTATGGCACGAGAAGTCTTGGCACAGGAAGTCCACGCGTGGATACGACCACCAAACACATATGAATCACTTTTTTTATTCGAACAATCTTTAGCCTACAAGATTTTAACATTGACATTGTATAACATACGTTAAACATATTTAATTGTCATTCTATACGCACTTTCGAAGTTGTTCTGATTTCGTTCACGTACATTCTCCGAAGATTATTAATTTTAATGAATGCATAAATGTATTGCATGACTATTAATTAAACTTAATGCAGTGTTAGCCCTACGTTCTTATCTTGATAACCTTCTACATGCGTAAACTTTGAACTTGCTTAAATTTTATTCTAATAAGAAGGTACTGGTGGTCTCTTAAGGAACTAACTGCGTATTTTTTTAATGGCGTGCAGTTAACTAATCACACTTATAATTAGAATTTACGATTAAGGAGAAAGGTTTCTCAAGTAATGCGCGTCCGCCAGTACAATAACGTTTGAAAACTATATTTTGCGAATGGCATACTTCTTTTCTGAAAGCCAGAAGACATTCAGCTTTGTATTAAATCTTTGTACAGTGTTGTTAATTGGAAAGTTTTTAGAGGAAAATATTAATGCAAAGACGACGAGGTTTTTCTGCATAAATCTTATTTATAAGAATTATCGCATAAACAACATTGCAATAGAGTGTCATGTAATTCGAAATAACTTCAGTGACTTGATGTAGCTAAATGAAAGCCTAATCAACTTCTTTGTTTTTGCGTCAAAATTCTCCACGGAGTTGCAGAACATGAAGAAGCGAGGAGGATTTAGGATGAACCAAAGCAACTGAGATGTGAAGTATGTGAAAATATTTGAGGCTAGGAGTATGATTTGAGTGATCCATTCTTACACTACTCCTGATCCTGATTAAGTCATTCCACATGCTCTATGCTCTGCTCATGTATCAGTATGGTTAGCGCACCCATCCGGAGAGCGGGAGGTCGTAGGTTCAAATTCTACTGGTGTCTAACGAAATGTTTTTTTCATAAATTAAAATTTAATTTTATCGGGAAATCCAAGAAAAATAACAATTTTAAGAATGTTATAAGTTATAACTTCTTACAAGTACGACACATTACCTAGTAGAGACAGATAACTTCAGATTCCTCTTGTTTATGGCATTCTTGTCATCTTTAACAATAGAACTGCTATTATTCTGAGCATTTACGTGAAATTTTTGGCTTTTTCACATTTGTTTGTTGCAGATACTCCATGTTGTAAGATTCGATAATATCAAAATATAAAATTCTCTTTTACTCCTTTCAATTTTTACCAACATTCAAATATTACCATCTCAAAATTTACGTTTTTATAAATGTTATTTTTTTTTTCTTTTCTTTAATTATAAAATTTTAATTAATCGTCTGTAAGTACTACATACTTTTCTTTTAAACAATAATACATCGATGTGTAATTTAAAGATTCTGACTGATGATGACTGAAACTAGTTGCAGTGTATGTTTAATAAATTGTTAGGAATAAAAGAGAATTTTGTTTTTTGACTTTAATTGGGTATTTTGTTAATCTCTAAACAAAAACCTTTGCTGTAAAGACTAAAATAAAAACATTTTTCAATTTTTACAGTAACTGTGTCTGTATGAGTCTAAGATAAATTCTCTTCGAAATATTGCCAAAAATATGTCAATTTAATTTCATAAGTAGTCCGATATTCATGTGTTATTGTTGCAGCCATTTTCATACTTTACAACAGTTTGATTAAATAAACTGAAACGCTTCGAAGCAATAATAAAATATAATTTAATTGGAAATAAATTAGCTTTTATTTTCAATTAAATCTTTCTTAGAATTTTGGAAAGTATTTACATAAATCCTTTCTGTGTGCGCATATGAGTGTGAGAAAATCTTGCTCCAAGTATCTATTATTCTTAATCTTGATGTCCAAACAAGTACAGGCTAATGTGATTATTGTTTTAGGATCTCAAAGTATCAAAAAGTTGCTTTTCTATTTGATGTTTAAACGATTTTATTTTCTATAGTTTTGATTTCCTTAAAATAGTTTTCGGTCTGTTTACATATCGACAAGAATACCAAAATGCAACGGCTTCCATATTTTAATGTGTTGATCCTTACGATGTTTGTGTATCTTGATCGAATTATTTATCATGATTTTGATATTGATATTGTATTTAATGTTTATGTATATGCAGCTCTCTCAATAATTGCAATTGCGAAATAAATTCATTTGAAAATAAACTTCTAACTGAATTTTGCTGAACTTATCTTTTTTTTACCATAAATTTGACAATATAAATCATTAAAATGCGAGAATTTAAATGAGGAGATTAAATTATCTAAGTTATTATAAATGTAAGATTTTAATACTATACAGTCGAACATATGTACGTCAAATTTTAATTTTATTTTATTTTTGCAGGTAAGGTTTGAACCACTTTGCTCTGAAATTGGTGGTCATGTTTTGAAAATCCCTCTACGGCAAGTATATCTTCAATTTATTTTTTTTGGGTTAAGTACTACGTATGTATAGATATAGCTTTATCACGAATGTTGCGCTTAAAAAGTACTCGGTTTTTTTCTATCGTTTAATTTATTTTATATTCCTTATATTATTACATAGAATTGTTTATTATTGGTAATCCACAAAAAAATTCACAACACGTAACACAATTTCCGTACAATCTATGCACTTATGTAAACGAAAACGGATTTAGATATTCTTACGCATCTATTCCCAATATTAAAGAAATAAAATTACGTGGAAACATGACGCTAAAATTCAATTAAATTTTGTAAATATTTCTGTAATGCTGTTTGCATTCGCGAATCTAATTGCGGTACATAATTGGCCAATCATCCATTCATGCTCTATAAATAATTAGGTACATAATTGTACGTTATATTTGCATATTACGGCCATGAAGGAGCAAACTAAAACATAGATAAAAGTTATTAAACAATCTAACAAATATTGAATAAACTACGACCGTGATAACTTTTCAATAACTTTAAATGTATGAAAGTACACGTTATGTAACGTAGAACATACGTTGTTTTTCTTTATTATC
>LR736860.1:5491798-5524908 GCA_902654985.2 Oryctes borbonicus | reverse complement strand
AATTCTTTTCTTTAACCTCATTAAAAATTTAATGTTTTTATTTTTGTTGTTTTCAACATTTTTTTTATTTATTTAAAATGTAAAAAAATTACTGAGTTTGCTAATTATTTCTTTAGTTTTCTGTTTTACTTAAATAATATCGCTGCATAATATTTGCAAGGCCATGTTCAGGAAAAATATTTATCAATGATAATTAATTTCTGAAATTTATTTAATTAAAATTTAAATAAAATGAATTAGTTAACCAAAGAAGACGAAATTGTTTCGATTATCGGTCAAAATTATAAAACACATGGCAGAGAAGGATATCCAAAAAAAAAACATATTTTCCAGTCAGCATGAGAATAGTTTTTGAAATTCCTCATAATTCATTAGTCAACAATGAAGAACGTCAGCTTCGTATAATGGAGACTGTTGTAAAAAATCCACGAATCCTTTTAGAGAAATCACCCAACTGAACGCAATATTCAGTAGAAGAATTTTGAAAATAAATAAATTCACTCATTATAAACCGACATTTAACCCATACAATACATAGCAAGATCGAGATTTGACTTGCCAGCTATATTTTCGTTTTTGGGTTCAAGCATAAATAAAGGAGAATCGATCGTTTATTAAGCATATGCTTTTTAGCAAAGAATGATGCACAAAGCAGGCAGACACGTTAGAATGTCATTTTTGTTTAATTTTTTGAAATTAAAAAATAGGTACTGAGCAGAAGTTACTATTTTTTGTTCTAGGGTAGTTTTTCAAATATTCTTTGGCAATACCCATTATTTTCAGTAAAACAAACAAATTATACCATTATGTTACGTTTAGGATTTCTTTTTATTCCTTTTTCAAACTAATCTTGTATTTCTTGAGCTTCCTCAGGAAAAGACAGAGGTTTGAAAAATAGAAAAATAAACCGATTAAAAAAAGTTTACAATGTAACAATACTTTTATATTTTAATGAAAATATTTTTGACGGTTATAAACATTGTTTAATTAGACTGAATGAATAACATTTCACCAAAAAAGAACTACTTTAAACATTCCAAAACACTTTCTTGAAAACTCACTTAAAATAAAATATGCATTTAACAATAATTAACATAATTTTTGTTAGAGCAACTACATATTTTATTGCATCGGATAAGCGTATTGTAATTCTTATTATAAATTTATTATTTTTATTTTAAAAATACAATGTAAATATGTAAATGTATAAAATGTAAATGTATAAAATGTAAATGTATAAAATGTAACCTTATTCTATAATAAAAAAAAATGCCTCTTATTAATCTAACTACATACTTAGTTAACTAAACTTAAAGTTGCCTTTTAACTTCAGTAAATTTCTCTTCGAATCAGAGATAAACAGCAAGTATCAAGAACACAGTGAAGTAGAATTCCAAAGGATAATTTTGAGAATTATTAATTATTATAAGAATTAGAATATAATGTAGATGTAGGTTAACTACCTAATTCGAAAATAGAAAGTGAATCAAGACGGTATTAAAATGCTTAAGAAAACTAACTTCAACGTTTTCTTTCAATGTTGTAAAAGAAAAAAAATGAATACATATGTGCATAGCTTTCCTTTTCAGATTCATTCATTATACGTAATAACACGTTCCATTAAATTACCTACATTTACGAGCAATGCTAACGAATTTGTCCTTGCAGTCTAATGGAAATAGAAATAGAATCGAATTGGTGTTTGCAAAGTAATTAAAACTAAAAAAAAATGTTTGTGAATGTTCATCCAAAAGTATATTTTGAATTTTTAACGTGTCCTATAAATACCGATGAGGTCAAGATTACTGGCGTAAAATTCCTAATATAAATCATAAAAGAAGCGGTATGTGTTACGTATCCTCGATTTGATTTTCCTGGAAAACGATTTCCTACGCACTTACACACATGACAATAATAAAAAGTTAAAGATACTTAAACGAGTAACTGTATAGGTAAGCTTAATTAAATTGTTTTGTACCGGAAAAAAACATTACGTCATTTGCACGGGTTGTATCAAAACAATCTCCGTACGGTACATATTTGCGAATTATAATCAACATATAGTTACCTACTCACGTATTTCGAATGGGGTGAGTAATGTGTACGGTAATTTCAGAGAGGCATTGCTTCTAATTTGCTTATCTTTGGGATCTCGCTCTTCATATATGCTTAAGGTAAACGTGGACAATAGTTGTCTATTACATCATCCTATACTGAAATTACGTCATTCTTTTAGCCGTCCTAAATACTATTTGTAATAAAGTTAATAATATGTAAATGTAAGCGATTATAAATGAGTAATCAATTTTATTAGCTATGCAACTCCCAGTATTATATTACTCTATTTATACGTGTAAGCAGCATCTGACCAACGAGAGTAACGAAAATAGAAATCACCGAAAACGAAAGTGTGCAAAACACGGTCCATATATACAGCATGTCCACCTCGTACGTGGACGGAGGATAATTACTTTCCTGAGCAATTTAAGTAAATACTATTAAAAAATATAAATAAAAAAATTGTTATGATATGTATTTATTCACGTTTGATTACATTTGTTCCGAAGCGAAGTAGTTCTGGGGACCTCTTCCCTCCAGTTTCTCCAAGATCCAGTTGCTTCTTTTGTCTTACACATGTAGATAAGAAAAATTTTTGTGCGAGAAATTAAATTCAATTTCTTTATTTCAAAGTTATGTAATTGCATTGTATATGGATAAACTTAGTGCTATACACATGAAATCATTAAATTATATTAATCTTCGCGGTAATCGTTCTGATTTACTGCACCTGATAATCATATCATATACCATGGAAGCGAAAAGTATTTTTGATGGATTTTGAAAACAACGAAGATGTTATTTGATCTAATTCGGATTGTAAACTGTGGATCCGGGAGGACAATCAAAAGACTTCGTATTGGGAAAATGTTCCAGGACAAAAACAGGCAAAAGCATTCATATCACGCTCGCCTAAGACAGCGAAAGTAGTGCTATTGTTCAGAAAAGGGGACAGGACTGAAGATTAAATTTGTCATCTATGCCTAGAAGATCTGGAGACAGCAGAACACATTCTATGCAAATGTGCCGCCATCAGTTGCACTCGACAACAACATTCAAGTAAACCATTTTTTACATTTACTGAACTGAAGGGTGAAGATCCTAGAGTAATATTAAGGTTTATTAAGAGCCTTCACCTATTCTAACACATATAAGGGCATTTTGTTACAATAGATCTATTAAGGTCGTAGTGACTAAAGATAGCCCAATAATACTAATAGTAATACTAAAAACTGGGGATCTGAATTAAAAAGCAGAATGAAATGGGATAAACAAGCTATTTCAAAGTTCCGATAAAATTAGAAAAGACTGCAGTTAATATGAAACTATTTCAACACCATTAAATAAATCAATTTGGAGCTTCAACAGCAAAACAAAAGAATTGAAGAAAGGACACAATCTGGTTTTAAATCGGGTACAACTTCAAGCCAATACTTTCCAGAACAGACCTCTGAAGAACTTCAAAATCTATTATTTGGCCAAATGAACAAGCGAATTCAATTTAAGTCAAATTAAAAATTTTAAAAACTCAAATAAATTGGTTAGTATGTTAATATAGTAGTCGAATAGAAATTACATTAGGTCGATTTTACAAATTCAAAAAAACTTTATCAAAAGAAATATAATTTTTGGGATTCGATAAAAATACTTTAACTCTCCAACACTAAAATATTTCTTAGTGTTTAACCGACGTTCAATTACTAATTCAGAGTTTCATTACAAAATAGTTGGTGATAAGAAATGCATAACATAAAATTATACTTAAATATACAGAGTATTCAGTTTGCGCTGAACACGGTGGAATTTTGTTTTTTTAAATAAAAATTCTTTAACACCCGGTATCTTAAACATCTTACATCTTAGGTTTTTAATTAAAACTTTATCCCATTAATTTTTTAGAGGTTTTGACAATTGAGCGAAAAGGCTTTTATGCCAACTGTACTCTACAAGTCGTCCATCAGAATCGTTGCCAAGTTTGAGTCATGTTCACTGTTTCACTTTTTGAAATAGAACATATATATATTTCCAGAATCTAACAGACAAGCTCTAAAATTTGTTTCATAAACACTTTCCTGCGTTCTCCTTACTGAAAACTATCTAAAAAATACGCAATTTGGCTAACCAGAAATCGTTACTAAAAAATCTAGATGAATTTGTTAATACAACTTGAACATTTTACAAAATATTAGTTCCGAAGCGTTAGTAAATGTTCAACAAAATATGAGGAATCGCGATGTACCTTGCACATATATTGAATGAATATCTTTGAAAACATAAAAAGTTATATATAGTATTTCGTCGTAGTACTCTACGCATTATAGCAAAGAAAACTCATTTAACAGTTACCATAAAAAACGCGCGCATTTTAGGCATAGGGAAATATTTTTAGAAAATTTAATTTGCCAGATTCTGGAAAAATATACCGGATATTTCAATTATCTTAATTAGCTGAAAAACTAAACTACTACAGGAAATGATCTTAGAAAACTCCAAACTTGAATAGCAGGACTTCTTTTCAAGTAATTTTAATTTGAAAACCTTTTCGGCAAATTGCTCAGGGAAGGAATTATCTACCCCTCACGCATTAAGTGGACACGCCGTGTTTTATGTTTTCATTTTTTTTAGCGTTCGGAACTAATCAAGTGTTAAAATGTTGTGTTGATGTTCTCTTTAAGGGAGTATTTTTTAATATTAAACAATAAGCTGTTAGTGCAAACTAATTCTGTTTTACAAACGTTACTTTGATTTATTCTTTTTTTTTATTTGTTTAGCAGCTAGCTTGGCTTTTTTTTCCAGTGGATAAGATGGTGTGGATAATAATAATAAGTGGATATTTAAAATAAATTGTTAAATTTGAATAATGGGATTCCAGTGAATGGTCTCCACAAAATGGCTTTTTCCCTAATTATTCAAATATTTTCTTTATGATAACGTAAGTTTCTCTCTTGTTAGGTGTAGTGTAGTGAAGTTGTAGTGTAGGTAAGTGTTTATACTAACTGTTCTCCTAAATGGGGATTATTATTTGATTGACATAACACTTCCTGGTTTGTCTAGGAATGTAGCCAGCATTTTGCTTGGCAGGTTAATATAGAAAATTGGCTTGTGTATTTTGTTTGCCGTTGCTTAATGGGAAAGCGTTGATAGAATAAGTTTGTAGTTGCCTTCTTGAATAATTTATAAAGCAGTAAGTGTTTGTTTAATTTTCGTTGCAGTTTGTTTCATTGCTTGTATTAAAACATTCGTTCATAATAAAAGTTTCTCATGATGTAGTTAGCTAATAAATTAATTATCGACAGTAAAAAATCAATGTAACGAAAAAATTATTGATTTTAATATGTGAGTAATTTGTTATTTGCAATACATGACTTTTTAACAAAGTGCGTGTGTATTAGGTACTTTTTTGCCTAATCTAGATACCAAAAATCAGATTTGTCTTATGCGCACCTCCGGGGAAATAACGATTTCTGTAAATGTCGGAACACAAGTGATTATGAAACGGTCAATTTTAAGACAGTAGCACCTTATTACATTTTGCCCCAGAATCTAACGGGAATTGTAAAAATGCAATGCTATATAGCATACTCCATAACAAAAAAATACAACATTGCAGGCAAGGTATACGCCTATGTAAGATTGGGCAGACAGTTGTCCTTAGACTGCATCGGTCTGTAAACCCACAAAGTTTCATTCAAGTCCCTGCCTTCTTGTTAGCTATGATTTTCCGAATCTGCGAAGACAACTCACCTGTGCATTTACATGAAAATGAATTAAGTATTTATCTTTAACAATGATGCGCTCTGAAAATTAGATAACCACAATAATAGAGTGTTGAGTGTAGGCTTTCACGACCGTAATCCATAGTAGAAATGTCTTTCGGGTGATGTCGTGTAGTTAATATTTTACTTGACGTTTCGCTGACCATCCTGTCAGCTTCTTCAGAAGATTTCTAAAAACTGCTGTTGTTGTCTTTTTGCTCCTCGTTATATATCCTATTTCTGTTCCGCTTTGCTGGTCCATAACCGTTCTGCTTTCCTGATCCATAACCGTTCCGTAAACATCACCACACGTTTCAACACGGTGACCAAAATCGACCAGCTACTCCCTCCTAACAAGGACGTGTTACCAAAACTACGAGCAAAAGGCATATACGAACTGAAATGCCAATATGGAAAAAGCTACATCGGTCAAACAGGACGGAGTATTCAGTGCAGAGTGAAAGAGCACGAGAGAGACGCACGCCTTAGGCATACTGAAAAATCTGCAGTAGCAGAACACCTGCACCAACAAGGAGACCACCGCATAAGCTACAGCGACATCAAGGTATTAGCCAGGACCAGCCACTACTACCCGAGGATAATACGCGAATCCATATAAATAATTAAGAACACCAACAACTTCAATCGCGAAGACGAATATAAGATCAGCAACACGTGGAAGTTAGCACTACGGAGTCGTCATACAACGAACGACGCGATTCAGCGGAACGGAACGGTTATTGATCAGCAAAGCAGAACGGTTATGGATCAGCAAAGCGGAACAGAAATAGGATATATAACGAGGAGCAAAAGACAACAACAGCAGTCTTTAGAAATCTTCTGAAGAAGCTGACAGGATGGTCAGCGAAACGTCAAGTAAAATATTAACTACACGACATCACCCGAAAGACATTTCTACTATAATAGAGTGTTGTTTACTAACAAAAGGATAAGCTGGATTTCAACTTTCTAAATGCATAAAAAAATCTTTGTACATCGTTACTTTGATTACGAACAATTTCTATTAATGTAACACCTTTAGCTTCTATTGTTTTGTTGCAACGTAAACGTTTAATTGGCGGCAGTCAAATTTGTACTAATCGATAATATTAAATTTAAACTTTACACATTCGTGGGTTTCAGATGTTTGGTGTTTACATAATTTTTAAATTTCAAGGCAGATGTGATTTACACGCAAAATTAATGGTAATCCATTATTCAATGTGTGCTAGATTATCTCATCCAAAAGTATTATTTTATGTTTTCCATCGGAAATACTCTTCTACTGATTCATGCTTATAAGCCTGTTACTAGGAACAGACACACGTGTTAACCAACTATATTGAACCGCAGTCGATAATTCTTGTGATCTGCATGTGATGTTATCAATAATTGCATCACTACTTAACAGGATTAACAATACCTATTATATCAGCACGCGCTTATTATAGCATGTGAGCGATTGTGGTTTGCGGTAACTCAGTTATTAATACAGAGAATGCTACTAAAAATAAATATTGTCACCACGACACACGAATTGTAAAGGGAAGTTGTACAAAATATGTTGGTCAATCTGCGGCGTGGTAATTACTCAGTATTGCTTGATTTTTATTCACGCATGCCTTCCCGGTAACAATTTTAAAGAGGTTATAGGCCCATCTTGTGGTTGCATGCTGTAGTAGACTTCATAAAACTTCTGACTGTGGGGTTCTTATTAAAAACAGGTCATTGTGCGTAGTTATTAGCGTATTACGTTATGTTATACATCCGCTTGTTACTATAAATAAATAAATACAATGACAAGTTATCTGGAGCATTTCTAGCAGAAATGAATGTATAATGCACATATCTTCTGATTAAAAATCCTGTAAAAATCTCTGAAATTTGCAAAACTTTAGATACAATCTTTTTTGTGTAAATAAAAATTACAGGTAAATAATATTAATGTGCATGGTGTGTACAGATATGTATTAAAGTGTACTCCTTTGGGAAATTTTGAGAGAAAAATATAGATGCTAAAATATACTTGAATAATTGTATGCAGCAGCAAAAGCTACTTGAAAATTTAATTTTTTGACACAGACACTCCAATTGAAGTTTCGTTTTTTGCAGTTCCTTAATTTTGAAGTGGAGAGAAGAAGGGAGTTTATAAAAGTTATTGCTGTTCCATAGCTGTTAATTTCAATGATTTCGTGGATACTCTTAGTTAGTACTGAATACTTAGTTAAGTCATACATTACCTATTGCTAAATGTAGCATTGTGAAAATGATTTTATTAAAATTATGGCGAAAAGTTTATGTTTTAGTATTAACCTCTCATTAGTGACGTAGAGGCTTCTGGAGCTCACCATATCTTCAAATGAAATTTATTCGCTATCTGTGTATTTTTAACATTTGTGGCTTTAGCAACGATTATGTTCATAATCGGTCTTATTTATAACCTATGCATAACTTAAAAAATTAATTGCAGTAATTTCAAAGCATTAAAAAAAATAATAATAGTAATAATAATAACCGAGACCAAGAAAAAAGTACATTTGTTTTGCCAATTTGCTATGTTAACAAGCGAATGTTGGTAGAACCCACATACTGGTCAAAATTTACTGCTTTATTTTCGTATTATTTGCTTATAACATAAACAAAGATATTCTATCTCTGAGTCTCAAATTCTTTTCAGAAAATGTTAAAATATGAATCGATTTTTATTCTTTGCGAACTAACTTTTGATGTTATCAGTTACATTTCGGGTGTTACCGAAAGTGAAAGGCTCCCATATCTCAATTCTGAACGCTTATTATTTCTCATATACCTTTCTTTATTCTTTGTTCTCATTATTACTTTCTCCTATTTTTACTTGTCTTATTGATTGTCGTTTAATTACATAATAAAAAGTAATAAGTAAGTTTTGTAGATTTCGATTAGGATTTAATTTGTACAAATTAAATGGTCAAGTTAAAGCAGCTTCGTTAGTATATGTTTGAAACATTCTTTAAAAAAATGTCTATACTTAAAACAATATTTGGCAACAAAAATAAGAGAAAAAGATTAAAAAATTGGCTTATTGGGAAAACTTTTTCTTTGAAAAACTGATAAATAATGTAATATTTTGTAATTCCCTAAATGAATATTTGATAGTTTTACAGTTGACAGAGGCAGGCAATTGTTTTCTTACATATCTTTTGATATAATTTTCTAAGTAAAAACAAATTTACCTAAATTGATTAACAAAAAATGTGCCCAGGCTGTACGGACTTTCTGACCATCTAATACTTACACTCCAATTTGCTGATTACAATCACTAAAAGTCTTGCACAAATATTGGATGAATCTGGCAATATTAAAGGTAATTTTTTAAAATTCCATTAACAAATCTCGCAGATAAAATATTACGGTTATGCATACATATGAAATAAAATAAAGCTTGCTAAAGGAAACAGTTAATGACACCTTTCAACCTAACAATATACTTACACGTCTTAATATTAACACAGTATGAAAAAAATTAAATATCGGGAACAAACTCAGACAGTTTTTTTCCATTCACTAAAACAATTTATTTTTTGTGTCTATTTATATTCGAACTAATTATAAATTAGACGGAAAATAAGCCAAAATTAGTACGAACAGTTTAAAACTTACAATCATTCTAATGACGAAAATGTAAATAGTTTATTTTAGTTGGATCGCAATATATTTTGTATAATCAAATATAATTTTGGAGTTGTGGAAGAAATGAAGAGTTTAGCTATACGCTCAAAAGACCTTAAATGACCTCATTTTATGTAGTAAATAGAGGTTCATTAACTTTATTGCATCGAACTATGTGTAGACTGCTGTTGCAACGTTATTTTGGAATATAGTTAGTTATGCAGGTATTATGTTTATCTTTCAGATATTTTTACAGTAATTTAGGTCACATTCTATACATACTCGCAAAGAAACAACGGCAGAATTTCTGGGAACTAATTTTGAATTCTTAAATTTTTTCGCAATAATATTTATTTTTCCTTACTTCAAGGAGCACTTCGAAGTCGTTAGATTTGCATTCTAATATTTTGCTACGACCATTCTATATTTATGTAAATTTTACGACAGTGGACGTGCATTAATTAATTAACATATTTTACACATAAACACGTGTGCATTAATAGAAAGATTATTTTATATATCTAATAACTCGGACTTCTATGATTAATAAAGTATAAATAACTATTGGCGTAACTTCTAATAAAATGGATATATGCGTATGTAAAATCAACGAAAACAAGGTTGCAGCAAACTACTATTTTGTATAACTTATTTCCCATATTACGACTTATTCTTATATTCTATAATCAAACACAATTTCAGGTTTCAACTTCATCCTTTATTTCGATAACTTTTCGATAAGTTTTTTTTTAAGGTTAATTAAATTTAAAATTACATTGTGGTGGTCCTTGCTATTGGGATGCGTTTGGTAACGTCTTCACCATCTAATTTTCCAGGTTTTTCTTTCTTCACAAGAATGCAAACTTTTAAAGTAAAATACGTTGCAAGTTTTATCATTTATGAAAAATTTAAAATCTAATTATAAGTGGAACAGTGGACAGGGAAATGGTAACGAAGGCCGCCGTTTGAAAAATAATGGACAAATTCAAAGAGAAGCATGTGCTCCACGTTAGCCGTTCAATAAAATCAGTTAACAACAGATTTTGAAGTTCAGCAGAACATCTACATATTCAGTGGCAAAATATTGTCAATATTGTTGAGACTGTACTTGCTACAATAATAATACAGTAACAGAAGTCACAACCTTTGAAAAGACATGATATATTTGCACTTCACTTGGATGTAGGCCCAAAGAAACAAATGAATATGATTCAAATGCAGTTTTATATACCACTTGAATGTTATTTACTAATTTTACAACATTATGTATCACTCTACTTAACTGATGTAACAACTAATTAACAATAAAGTGTCAAAATGTTCAAGTTACTATAGTAAGGTCAAGACTCCGTAAACTTAATCGCGGAATTAAAAAAAAAAGGTGTTGACGCGCTACATGTCCATTATTATCCCATTGTTAATCCTTCCTTGCTATATCCATATTGCAAAGCTCGCAGTTCATATTTGCTTACACAATATATTAATATTCGCATCTGATGACGTATCACATCATCAAATGCGATTTAATTAAATTTACACAACCAACATCATTTTTTATATTACTTCCACAAACAGTCGCTATGCTCTTCAATTATATCTTCGTAAACATTTTAATAATATTGAAGATCATAACAGAATGGGTAAATAGGAATAACCGTGTCCTATATTGTTCTCTGTTTATATTGCTCATTATTTAATTCGTTTAGGGTGCGTTTTATAAACAGAGGATTGCTATTTTCTTTCGGCTTAACCGTGATCGATATGTACACACGTGCTCGAATAAATGGGAAATGTGGGCCTAGGTCAGGTCATTTATATGGGATTGGAAGTGCTTATGTACAAAAGGAAAAAAAATAAGTTGGCAATTTATGAATAACCTTACTGGAGCGATTGACGTAATATAACTTCTGATTAAAATGCAAAGAGACTATTCATTAATCTACTGTTTTGGCCTGCGCTTCCTTAAGTCAGAACTCTGCCTAGGTGAATGCAACGTGGTCTCTCTTACTGACTTTAACGCTGGAAATAGACTGGAGAGACATACTTGCAGAGAAAGTATTTATTTCATTTTCAACCTGGGAGCTCCTAAAAGCCTAAATTCCATCCTGAAGAGGTACTTCTTTATCCACAAATATGTCAGAATCCCAACAACCATACAAGGGGCTTTCTGGACAGTCTCCGATATCTTATTGCTATCCGCTTGTTCGGATAAATCGGAGTGATTTGGGTAGTGACATAAGGTCATTATGTTAACCAATTTATTCGAAAAATGTTCATGGGTGAGTGTTTTGGTCGTTTTATAAAGCGCAGACATAGGAGGTCAGATGGAAAGTGTTGGCCAATCCCTACTAACCAGTTTATCCGTTTCTTTATAACCACGATTACAATTGTGGCTCTTTAACCATCCCATATTGATGTTCCTTGTTTAAGAGATTAAGGAAAGAGCTACTGAAGGTTCGCCCTTATTGATCGAGTCAATACTGATACTATATGAATTTGATCTAAAATTCAATGTAGTCTACGTTAGCGGCTAGAATTTTTCGGGTGATGCTCCCGCGGGTATATTCCTACTTCAGTACCCTTACTTCTTGATCCACTCACGATGTACCAGGGACTTGTAGGGTTTCCCAAATGCAAAAAAAGATGGTATGTCCTCAGTCTGGGTTCACGGGGTCGACCATTTTTTGCAATGATTGCAGAGTCAACGGTGCTTCCTACTCAATCACACGATTTTGTCATTCCCTATACCATTGGACAGGAATAGCATTATAGTCAAGGGGCAGCAGATAACGATGTCGTGCAATGTTTTTTACATCTAGGAAAGGCTGCATTCAGAAGTATTTGTGCTTAAATAATGGATGTTTAAAGTTCTTTCTGTTATGAATATGTTCAGATATCTGTTTCTAACTTTCAATAAAGAAATTCGTAAAGTTTTCGCATTGAATTTAAATTATTATTTATATGTAAGCCTTCAGAAACGAGTTGCGTTTCACGAAATTAGCAGAGACTAGACAGACTCGTATTTATTCGTCTCATGAGAATGGGTTCGTGTTGCCTACTGGTTTCCCTGAGAGTCGACAAAACACGAGGCTGTCCAGTCTCTGCTAATTTCGAGAAGCGCCCGGAAAGTGTACTCGTTTCCGCAGGTTTATTTACAAGAGAGTCATAAAGCAAATTTACTAACCAAACCACTTGATTTCCGTTTCAAGAATAAAGTTCGAGCATGAAGGATATTGCTTGCAAACTAATGATAAAACCTTATTATATTAAATAAAAGCAATTTACAAAATAATGCTGCTAGTATTGGTAATGTTATTGGTGGAATCACGCAATGTGAAGAGAGAAAATGCTTACCAATGGATATGTTTCGGTCTCTCACATGGCTTGCGCTGGGTTTTCTGAATCCTTATCCTGCTTCCTCCAGTTCCATCGGATTGATGATCTTCCTGGGGTCCTCGGTCCTCGTTGTTTGGTTCTCGGAGTCTTCTTCCTGGACTCCCTCCTCGGTTACTAAAACAGAAAAATTTGAGTTAGTAAGGCGTTAGTACGCGTTATGGTGATATCTATGCCAGCCTACTCAGGTGATCGTAGGTGGTCTGGTGCCTCGATCCCGAAGGGGTTCTTCGGGTGGTGGCGTTCTTCATCGCGGGATTCTCGCTGGTTAGCGTCTTCCGAAAGAAGTTTTTGTTGAGCCGTGCCAGGAATTCCTACAGCCGCTCAGTCTCACTCAGGTGTGTCAGTGTAGCCAGCGAGGTGCGTTGGGGTACGTTGAGTACTAATCGCAAGCAGCGATTCTGTACGGTCGAGAGGGAGGTAATGTGGGTGGGTGCCGCCGTGACCCAGACGGGACTGGCGTAGGTGAGGATCGGGCGTATGTGTGTCTTGTACAGCATGACGCCCGTTTTAGGGGTGAGGTGGGAATTTGTAAGGATGGGATACAGCTGTCTGGCTGCACCTAGTGCCCTGCTTCGAGCTCTTCTGAGATACTCCGCGAAATTCAGCCTCTCGTCTAGGATCATTCCGAGATACTTGATCTTGCTGTCCCAGTCGATCTCCGTCGCTCTGACTTTGATCTTGGGAAGCGGACCGTGTTGTTTCCAGGCGAACGCAATCGCTTGCGTCTTCCTGGGGTTGATCGTGAGTCCCTGGTCATCGAAGTAGTTCGATATTTTGGTCAAATGAGTTTGCGCAAGTTTAACCGCCAACTCGGCGTTACGCGATGTAGCCAGGATTGCTGTGTCATCTGCGTAGACTCTCACATGGCTATTTACCTCCCGGCTTATATCACCCTCCTTCTAGAACGATGAGCCAGGTACATTTCCTTGCGCCATCTAGTGCCAAGAAATATATGCGCCTACCATACATGAACCAGCAACAAGAAGCGAGCAATGTTTCTCAACCAGCTCCGGAGCAGTTCTTGGATTGCTGAACCAGAGTACACTGGATAGCTGCTCAAAAATGCTTAGAAACAATAACCAAAGGAATACTGCTAGTATAGCTAGTCATGGTATTGGCAAAATCACTTACGGCGAAAGTAATGTGAGGGTGATATAAGCCCAGACATAAATAGCGATGTGGGCCCAAAACAACGAAAGAAACATGTCAGCTTGTAGGTGTTTTTTTTTTTTTCTTCTCACATTGAGTGATTCCACCAATATCATGAGTAGTTGTACTAGCAACATTATTTTCATTATTGTTTCTAAGCATCTTTGATGTGTTTTTAAAAGCAATTTCTTTTGTTTCTCTATTATTATTTGTTGCAATAAATTTAAGCGAGTTATGAATAGGCTTAATAATGTACTAATTGAATTTATCATTAATTTTGCGAATGTCAGGTGGTATAAGATTTGCATAAGTATAGCGTCAACTTATGTAGCAGGAAAATGTTTATATGAAATAATTTCCAAAAATAAAAAAAATATGGGAGGTCATTGTAAACGATAAATAAGGGAAAAAAAAACTGGTATGCATTAACTTAGCGTTATGCATCACCAACACAATGCAAATTAGATGCTATAAAATTTTAGCAACCTTGTAACATAATAACTTGATTTGCGTTATCCTTGTTAACTGCTTACTATGTAAATGTTTGCGTTTCTAAATAATTAGTGATAAATTGCTAAGCGATATAACAATCAATATTTCACAAGATTTTTGGTCAAAGATGATGCAATAGATGCTAATTTTAACATTTATATAAAAAGTTGCATTTATTTATATAGGTAGACGCACAAGTTCGAAATTTCGTCATCACTTTTTCCTTATATTTGTAGTAGTAGTGCAAAAACATAAGATAAATAATTGAATAAATTTTTGGACGCGAGTCTAAGATGACATCATAACGTAGTATTCTATCCCAACAGATACTAACGTAACCTCACTGCAAATAGAATTCCTAATGTACAATAAAGTCATCGTGTGGGCGACGATCTATGTATGTATGTCTATAACACAAAATTGATTATTCTAGGCCATATAAAATAAACACGTTACACGTCCAAATGGTGAAATCATTTTTCTTAAGCTGTTTATCTATCAACTGCAAAACATTCCAATTATAATATATTTTCCCAAACATTCAGATGAATTATACAAGGGATGTTTCCAAAGTTCTGGGAATTTAGCTATAATTTTTTTATTTTGTAAATTTTCATCAATATTACAATGTAGTTTTTCTAAATAATCTCCATTTAACTGAATATATTTGTCCCAACTATTTTTTTTAAGCTGTCCTTTTTCGGTGTCTCCGCAGTCCAGCTATTTATGATACGTTTTACGTCAGTTAAATACTCAAATCGAGCACCCTGTAAGGGTTTTTTCAAAATTGGTAACAGATGAAAATCACTGGGTGCGAGATCTATTGAGTAAGGTGGATACGGAAGCAATTCCTATCGTAAATCGTTTAACACATACTTTGTCCTTTGTTTACACAACTTTCCAGACCGTTTTCTGACAAGTGTCTGCCGCAGTCGTCCGGATAATAAATTCGAATAATATTCTGCGTTCATTGCAGTACGGAACTGCACGCGCCTTCAGCGAAGGCCCTTTTCCGGTTTACATTCTTTGGTTTGACTTTTAGTCTCAGGATTGAAATAAGGAATCCACGTTTCGTTAATGGTTATTATCCGTTGCTAAAATTCATCACCGTAACGGGCTAACAGCTCTTGAAGTTGGCGACAAGTGTCAGACCTATTGAGTTTCTGTTCCACTTCCAACCCAGCGGGCTGAAATCTTTCTTACGCCCAAACAATCATGTAAGATATTATGAACTTGTTGTGTACCTATTCCTAAGCGTACACTAATGCGCCTGTCCTCTTTCAATAGGTCTTCCACGGAAGTAATGGTTCTTCCGTTTACCGACGATTGACCGTAGCAGTCGTTGAATAAATTCTGAAGTTTTCACACCCTCATTCCACGAAAAGAAAATTATTGTTCTTTGAGATTTAACACTGTCTTCCATAATTACAAAAACAGTGTTACGAAAACGCATATATATCAGTCGAACACCTGACTCAGACTGAACCATATTGCACTGGATAGCTGCGTAAACATGTCAAGAATTATCTATCACCAATAGCATTGCCTACAAGTTCTGCATAATTTAATTAGAGTACAATTCCCAGAACTTTGGAAGCATCCCTCGTATAACACCTTCGCGTTTCTATACTGTAAAATCAGCAAATTTTACGTTCATAAGAAATTGCATCATGATTATTATTCGCATACCTTGTTCATAGCTTAACCCTTAAGCCCTCATGTCAGATCATATTAGCCCAGCTCGATTTTCAATATCAATTATTTTAATTTCTAAGCATTATAGAGTTTTCGCATATCTCTTTTTTATGTTCCAATTTAGATGATACAAAATTCTAGCCTATATTTATACAAACTTTATTTAAATCTAAATATTGTATTTGCTATTTTCTTGCATAATCTGTTTGTTTAATATACCTTCTATTCCTATTTCCTGTTGACTAAATTCTTTTTTGGTAAGAATTTTTTATGGTAAAAGAAGGACAGAAAGGTAGGAGTATGGACCCAATTTTACTCGTATTTACACCCTTTCGTACTACTCATACTTATAAATTTACTTGCATTAAATTCAAAATGCTAGTTTCTGAGAAACAGGCACATACGTCGCATTAATATGTTTGGATGTTTGGTGGAAGCGACTGCTCTTCCATTCCCTCTATTTATGTTTTTACATTTATGACAAATATTAGGGCGTTATGGTCACTTAGTTTTATTTTCAACATCCTTTCGTGATCCTCCCCCAGTTCCTTAACGTGGCCCACACGATGGACTAAAATATGCTATAAAGTTGTTTTTCATCGATTTGATCTTTTTTTAAGTTGGGTCAATTGACCCAAGGTGCCTACATTTTCTACTCCATAACAGGCGACGATTCATGCTTTAATCTTCATCGAATATTTTGATAATCCAAAATTGAGCGATTTCAATTATAATAATTTCTTTGGAGATATATTAAATACCACAATATCATTTTCATTTACTGTTTCGATGGATTTGACATTAACTTTAATTTTTCTCACCATTAAATGTTTAGCTATTTATCCTTATCCACAAGAAATATTGGTAAATTTAGATACCGTATCGATAAAGTCGACAGCTGGGATGAAGTCATCTTTCAGATTTCTTAATGCGTATTACCACAACCGATAAACAATTAGCTGTTTTCTATTTACAACAGTATAGCCGACTGTTATAATAACTTCTGCTGCACTTATATGAAAAATATAACTTATTTTAAAGGATTAAAGTATTCTCTTTGATTGTACAACTTATTTTTGTGGAGTGAGCGTGTATCTTTGGAACATTGGAAATAAAAGAATAATATAGAACCAATAACATAAGCAATATAAATAATACAAAATAAACAGTGAGAAATTCTTTAACAATTCAAACTCAAACAGTAATTTACGGGTTTCTTAAACTAGTAAGCTATTAAACAGCGAACGCAGTCAATTTTCTTTTTCTAGACATAATTTAAAACTCCGGCTCTTTTCGTAGGTTTAAATTATTTGAACGAACTATATTTTGGGGTTACTAACGGTAACAGTTTCAGCGCAATTTCTCAGATTACGATATCAATAGATGCGAACATATGTATAAATCCATAAATAACATAGCACACATAGAGTAATATGTATCAAGATCGGATAGAAAATATCAGAGGAAAAGGAAACTTCACAATGTTTGCTTTTATTTTCTTTATTGCATTCTCTCGGGGAACTAACCTTGAATTTGGAGTTTCCAACGGAAGGTTTGGTCTGCATTCTAAACAAATTCTAAACCGCTATATGTCCAATTCAAGATTATTTTGCAATACAGAAAGCGTTTAATAAAAAAAAACATCTAATTCATGTCATATAGAAAAGTGCTAACATTTTACTTGCAACAATGGAACTGCAAACACTTAGCAGTTTTTATAAATTCCACATCAAAATATAATGGTGCCAATGTTTCTTTTTGTCTTCACTGTAATTTATATATTTTGTGATAGAAGTACCAATACAAAAACATTTCCATTTAGGAACACTTAAACCAATTCAATATTGTATATGGGGCTGATATAATTCGGTATGCATGAGTTCACTCCTTTTTGTGTTTAATGTGAATAAGTATGCGCCCACTTTTAATGGCCAATGTACGAGCGAAAGAGACTTCGTTCATTAACTTAGGTATTTGTAACCGTAACGGTTTAGGCATGATAGGCATATCTATTGCCTATTTATTGCAGGTGACATATAGAATAGCAATGTAATGAGCATTAGTACAACTCAACTACAAAGTATACAAAATGTTTATAAGGAACAGTTCCACATACCTTTATGTGGATACCTATGTTGTATTTATTGTAGTTAAATTATCGACTTTAAAATGTTTACGTTATAATGACTGGAAATCTAATGGCAGCTCTTCAATATTTTTTTTTATATGGAAATTTCACTGAGATTCTGCTCTGCACGTAATTAGGTTCATTGATTAACGGTGACATCGTAAGAAGATCTTAAAAATCCTACAAACTCATTCGAGTCATTCCTTGCTCCAAATCATTTTATCCTGATTCAATAAGTGTTGCACTTTAAGTTCTTTATTCTCGTAACATCTGGCAAAATTAACTTCAATCATCTTCTATTATATCCTTAAACACATTAAAATTTAATAATTCCTATAGGTACCACTACACTGAAAAAACGAATTCAATAAATCCTGTTCGTTGGCTTTGTTTTGTTGAAGTGACAAAAAATTTATATTAACTAATAAATGCATTACAACAACTACGTTTATTAAATTGAAACTTAAATATCAATATAATAAGTACCCGTTCGTTAGCTTACTTTTTAGGAAGCAAAATGAACTGTGGGTCATTACCCATTAACATGTGACAAAGCATATGGACGGTTGCGCGTGGGAAAAAGTGATAACGAAGTTTCAAGAATTGTCTCCTTTGATGTGGTTAGCTTAAGCTGTTCCGGAAACTGTTTAAGCTGTTCAGAAATCTATGTAAGCTATTTCGGGAGCAGCTTAATTTGTTCCGGTAACAGTTTAAGTTGTTCCGGGAGTGGTTTAAGTTGTTCAAGTTGATCAGCGATCTGTTCAGGGAATTGTTTATGCTACTCAAGGAGCCGCTAACCACATCAAAACAGCGGGTTATCGGAATTCCGTATCAATTGTCGGAATTTTGTTATCGCTTTTTCTCACGCTATGAAATCTTTTTCCCACATTCAATGGTCCGTCTGCCTACTTATTTATTAAAATGATAAACTCGTTCCTTAGACCTTGATAAAAAATGGTTACATGTACTTTTTAAATGTATTTACGTACCTTTTTCGTTCAGTGTCGAGATATCCGGAAAACAATCTTTATCTGATTCAGGTAGCTAAATATTTCGTGTGTAAATATAGATAGTGTATGCTTCCAAAAATACTTTTTGTATTTTTTATGTAATTTATGCCCGATGCAAGTGATATGAAGTTTATTTGCCTGAACACATAAACTCGTCAATAAAAGCTAACAATATTATTTTCTTGAGTATGTATTGTGTCTAAAGCATCTGTTTTGTAAAACTTCCGATATTTTTCAAAGACATATTGAAATACTTTACAGCTGTGCTAAGGCCAGAAGTCGTAACTCTTATAGTATAGCGACAGTATGAAGTATGAATCTAAGGGGACGTCATCTACTTTTTTCTGAAAATAATATCTACGCCTTGCGAAAAAGACAATGTAACATTTCATAAAAGCGACAACAACCCCTACAAACAAGTGGTTCTTTTTTTTCTTGTTGTATTCAAGTTTTATAGTGTGTTTTATAGGGCCTTATTTATTTTTTTTTTGTTCTTTTACCCAAGTTTTACATTCACGTAAACATTTTCCATCGAATTTTCAAAAACTATTTTACATTGTCGTGTTTTATGGGAGCACATTTATAGATCTTTATGGCAAATGAAACTATTCTTATCACGTGCACCGATAATATAAACTATGTTTTCATTTTTTTATAACTAATTGAATGTATGCCATTTCATAACAACTACGGCATCTCTGCCACAAAGACTTTCGAATTCTTTCGGAAATCCCTCCGTTGGCTTTCATTTGATGGTATCTTTAACGTACTCGTTGTTGCAACTTCTTGAAGTCATTTGCAAGCGTAACGTTGGCAAATAGCATATATTAATCGGTTTGGTAAAATAACCGGACATAGTCACCCGTCGTCCAAAATATCCATTCAAACGTTAAATGAGAAACCTGATGTCTGGATAGATTCCATAATAGTACGAGGAATTTCGTTGGACCTCACATGCGTATTGTGGAAATTAAAAACCCGCCTTCATCAGCTAAAAGAATATTACCAACAAAATGGGAGTCCTCAGCATCATTGCATAGAAACCGGGGGCAAAAAAAAACAAACGTGTTAGAGATAAAAACTCCTCGTGAAGGATTCTTCAAACAAGAGGAGCACTAATTCCTACCTCGGGGGATATCCACAGCAAACTGAGATAACTTAGCAATTCCGCATATTTTTAAAAATAAATGCAACACAAAAATATTCATATAAAGTTTTTTTTTATCCCTGCGGGTGTAAAAAATACTGCATTTAAAAAAACAATTGGCGCATCTTATGCCAGTTGGCAATCAAATCTGGTTTAATAGTAACATACGTATCTAATAAAGACAAGAGTACTTCATAGGTGGTAGTTGGTAACACCTAACGTTTCTAACATCACCTAACGTCCTCACTCTGTGATAATTTGCATAGATTAATGATTAAACAGCACGTAAGAATTATTCGTATTTAAGATTAAATGCATATCTGGTTCGCCGGATATTTCGGGCATTGCAAAAAGTTTATGGTCAACATAATCGATCACCTGAGCGACCTCTATGGACAAAACGGCTCGGTTGCATTTAAGTTAATATTTATGCGTCATTGAGGTTGCTGATCGCAGATCAACAATGCTGTTACTAGTCAAAGTTAAAAGATGATCCGAACTCGGCCTTTCTGATACAACTTCGTGGAGAATTTTGCATGCAGATCTCCATCTTAAGGCTTATAAAATTCAAATCACTCAAGACCTGAAGCCAAATGATCATAGTTTACATCGAAATTTCGCGGGCTTTGATGCGGTTGGAAGGCGATTCATACTTTACAGAAACATATTATTTTCCGATGAAACCTATTTCTGATACAATAGAGTTGTAAACACCGTAACTGTAGGATATGGGCTGATAATAATCCTCAAGTGATCCACAAAGCTTTTTATCCTAACAAGGTCTCCGTACGAGCGTGGTGCGGTTTTTGGGTTCAAAGCGTGATTGGAACCTATTTTTTTGAAAATGATGATGGAAATCGTATTACTGTTAATGGTGAGCGGAATATCTTTGGCCTGAACTAGGAAATGTTGAAATAAACAATATTTCCTTTCAACAAGATGACGTGACATGTTTCACACCTCTTGAAACAATTGTTTTATTGCACCGAAAGTTTACTGGACGCTTTATTTCGATGAATGCTAACTTCAACTGGCCACCAAGATTATGCGTTCTAAAGCTCTTGGACTTTTCCCTACGGGATCATGTGATACCTTTGGAAACTGAAATAAGCCAGAAACATATCCCGACCATAAACGGAACTTTCGAAGCACCATTAGAAATGTACCACGCAATATGTGTGAAAGAGTAGTTGCAAATTGGGCATCCAGTCAGGCAAAATTTACCTTTAAAATTAGGTGTGCTCCTCCTTATATATCTGCTTTAGTTTTTACAAAGTAAATCCGAAGGTTCTTCACGATTACAAGTCTACGATATAACTTAATTATACATTGCTACATCTTAACTTACATCCAGAATACGCAGCTTGCCGTACAAGTACGCCAGCGACCTTGTTATGGTGTAAATTAAAATGAATTAGAACAAGTGCTGCAAGCCAGAACGACGGTTTCATTTAATAATAGCAATTCCTTATAAATAGAATGGTTACTTTTGCCAACGAAAATTAATTGTTTGTGTTACTAGATAGTAAGTTTACATCATTACCTCGTTAAATTACTGAAGGTTGCGCTCTTTTCATTTATTCTCCTCACAGCCGATTTAAAGTCCTGGTTCAAACACATATGTATTTAAGAGCTTCATGCCTACACATACTTCACTTCCTATATCGTATTTCATGCTCACTACAAATACACAGCAATATTTTAAATCGCTCAGACAATAATGTCAATAATGATAAATGCCATGCATCTGTTTGTTTTATCGTGCGTAACAGCGGATCTTAAAATTTATGAATGTCCGTTGCATATCTAAATGCAAGAAATTGATGTTTAAAGCTTGAGTTAGTGGATGGTAAACAAAAGGACAGAGATAAGTCTACGATAATGTAGGCATGCATTCTTTACACCCGGTAATAACGCGCGATAACCCGAGGTGTATTTTTATTTCTATTAAACATGTATCCACATACTGTTTTACTATAGAATTTCAGCGATCCGCAATTAAAAATGATGAAAGGAAGAGGTGAATCTAGCAGGTGGTTTCCGATAGTATGCATAGTGACCTACGCCTTGACCGCATTAGAGCCCACATCAATTTTAATTTGCTATAATTTAACTCTGGAGGGGTGTACAAAATGCGAAGTATATTTATATGTTGACGGCTTTATTATATGAAAAACAATGTGGTTAATAATCCAAGGAAGTAATTATTTGACTCATTTATATCCTGCATAAATATCCAATAAAGTCACCAATGCAGAAGGAGCCACAATGTGAAGTTTTCGCCGTAGGTATGAATAATGACGTAAAGACTTATTTCAAATCTCTATAATTTTTTGTTTTCTAAAATTGTTTCCTGTGGCGTCTCTTTTGTTTACTGAGGAAGATAAGGCTCCTAGCAACTGTATTCTTGGGGCGCAATATAATTCAACGGCATTTGGGGGAGAATCTACTCATGCTTTGAAAGAAACATGTTTAATAAGAATTTCTTAAACATATGGATCAAAAAAAATATTTTGGAATAAATAATTAAATTTAGAAAAAATGACATATTTCTTATAAGCTTGTTGTAAAATTCAGGAGTTAACGTATCCCAGATTTGTTTTAATTTAGTTCTTAAATAACCAAGTGTTCTTTGAGGATTGTTCCTTAGTTATTTTTTCATTTCGAACTATACATTTTTGATGACATTATCCAGGCTACTTGAGGGCCAGGACAAAACTTTTGTATTATGTCAAGCGAACCATTGTTTGGTTTCTTGATACTTTGCAGCATTCGCCCTACCCTAAATCAATTTCAATTGGCTCAAACCACTGGCACATATATAACTCAATGTGATTTGCCCTTTTGCAAATTTAACAGTTCTTTAGACATACTCTTTACGAAAAGCCTTTCTTTTATTTCTAAATCATCTTCGTCGCAAAACTGTCTTTCATTCGTCAAAAGTCCATTTTACTTTTGGCTTTGCCCAAATCAAGCGGTTTCGTTTCAGAACAGCAGTTAATACGGGTTTTCATTTATGAGTAAGTTATTTATACACATATGTATATTTTTAAATATCTTTTAACATCCGGCTTCAGTTTCAGGCATTCATTTCCAACAACACCACTGGGACACATTAAAATCATTACGCTGATTCCGTAAAGACACCGTAACGTTCCGAAGGAACTTTACAGTGCCTCTGCGATTTTCTTTATAAAATTTCTTTGGCTTCGTTCGGTTAATTTTAATTTCAGCAGCACTTTTTTCTTTAATTTCTTTGTATTGATATTCCTCTGTTACACAGTAATTTGCCGCATTTTTTGTGAAGTAAGGGTACCTCTAACTATTTTTTGCTGTTGCTTGCTTAGACATTAACAATAGATTACCAAGAAAAGTTCAGTTATCTATGAAAGTAAAGAACATTTAAAATTCTTCTTCAATTTTATAACACTCTTGATTACATACGAATACCAAAACGACTTATATCGAATGGATCTCTCTGTTTGTTATGAATTTGGATAGTTCTCCTGAATGTAAATTACATAATATAGCATAGTATGGATCCAGCTTTGAGAAATGAATATCTCTTCTGTGGCATTGGACGCGCGAATCATTTTCGAGGACATTGAAAATGACCTAAATGCTATGCAGCTATTTTAAAAATCCAGTCCAAACACGAAATACACTCAACTAAAAAGGTAAATTTTTCAAATAGCCTCTATTTTCGATTTTCTCTACAAATCGTACTCCCGAAGATTCCAAATTATAACTGTGACTAATATAGCGGAGTCCAGTGTCAAAGATATGTATTTAGATTTTGTGGTAAGTCGCATGGTGAAGACAAAAAGCATTTGGTAAAGCAAGTGGAGACTTGGTGTACTTAGCAAAATTGAAAGCTAAAATAAACTTCTGGAGAATATACATTTTTCTTAATTTTGAAAATTGAGAATTTATGCAATGCACTATTTTGGATTTGTTTTGCAGTAATTCGGTTTGTTCACCAATATTTCTATTTATTTATTTTGGGTTACATCATTTTACTATATTTGCCATAAATAATATTCGTACATTCGTATTTAGAATACAAATTTTTAGAATAGATAATTCTTTCTAATTATCTACGTGGGTGAGTTTAAATAATTTGAATATTCAAAATATACATTGACTTAAAATAGAAGCAATATAATTTCAAGTTTAAAAGAAGCATATTTTAATAACTACACTATACAAGGTGAATCATTTCCGCGGGATCATAAAGATTATGGCTTTATGAATAAGAATATTTATCAGTCGCACACATCAACGTTTCAGTAGACCATTTCTTGCATATACTGAACTGAAGGAAGAAGATCTTAGAGTAGTATTAAGGTTTATTAAAAATAGTTGAAGGTTTTTAATAACTACACATAAGGGCATTTTGTTACAATTGCGCTATTAAGGTCGTAAGGCAATAACCCTGAAATTCATAATTTTGAAACAATTTTTTTCCTCATAATTTACAGAAATTATAAAAAGACGATTAGTTAAGCATAGTTTATTTTAAAAAATATAACTTAGGGCAGCTACAAACCTATCAAAAACTCGATATTCTTCAATACTATTTTAACCTTCTATTCCCTCAATCGGACGTCATAACTACAAAGATCCCGTTTTTGAAGGATCTCCATTCACAAAGACGCAACCTTTTGAGTTCGCGGAGACTCACTTCACTTTTTAAGAGCGCTGAATAAACAACTATTCCAAAGGAAAATTAAAAAAAGAAGAAAGAGTAATTAATTATCAATCAAAGTCATTTTGTGCTACAGAATAACGTCAGTGCGTGTGGTGATAAAAATAGTATGAAAACTTATTCTCTAAGCTTTAGCTAAGATTTATTGTTCCGCCGTAAAAGGTTTCGCTGTTGTAAAAATATTACCTCAAAAATTTAAATATGAAATTGAAGCGAGAATGGTTTTTATTTTTTACAAATATAAACAAAAACATTCTGGTTTACGTTACTTCATAGATTCACTTTAATTCATAGGATGAGTTCATGTTATAATTTATAATTACATGTAGCAATGGAATTAGGAAAAATGACGGTAAGAGAATGATTACTCAATTAAATGCAATGACTACTTTCTTTATTGGAACTAAAATTAGGCCAAGACAATTTATTAGAACCCTTATCTAGTAACTGTTCTAATAAAAAGCTGCCACATACCCGTGGCCTTAAATGATTATCTTTGATTTATGGTGGAGGTTTTCAGTAAGTAACCCTTGGAAACGTAATCTATTATTTTGATGTGACTTGAAGCCCGCATGATGTTAATTTTATACTAACTAAATAGAAGATTGAAACCGAATGAATAATAAAATTACTCGACAGATATTTTCGTAGTATGTATAAGTGCAAACTAGTAAATAAGATGTCAAATTCATTCTTAATTTATCATAAATTACATATTAAGCATATATATATGTACGCATTTTACTTTTTCAACATTTCACAAATCACTAAATACAGTGTAGATTGCGCAACGTCAAATCAGAATTAATAAATGGACTGACCACATCCATCCTCTCAATTTATTGAAGGTAAGATATATGGTTTCGAATGGGGATGAATGTTATATACGAGTTAAAACCCGGTCTAATGAAAACTAATAACGTCAATAATTCTCAATTAATAAATTACTTAAAGAAGCTTAATGAATACCATTTGTTATTTAATTTTATAGTAAACTCAAGATATTTCTAGATACCCTTACCATTATACATATATACTAAGTAGATGTTACGTTATTTTTTTATGTAAAGATATATAAGTTCAAAACGTCCATAATTTAAAAAAACCTTTCTTATTTGAAAAATTTGTACTAAAGTTGGATTATGTTACTAACATTATTTATTTATTTATTTTTACAGTATATTAAACTATATTGAAGGATTCAATGCAATAATCAGGCAAAAAAACGTTTTCTTTGAAAACAACGGAATACTACTGATACAACTTTGTCTGTTTTTCTTGTAGTGGGCCCATCGGGGTATAATCTTTTTAAAGCTTAGGACCTTTGCGTGTAAATTGTATGTGTAAAGTGTTCCATAGCATTGTTACTATTACCGCTTCGCTGAATGGTGACTAAGGAGCATACCGGACCCACTAAGCAAAATTTATCCTAGCGAGATTCGAACGCACAGCACCTAACTCTGCCCAGTCACATGCAGGCCTTCTTTCCACTGTACTATCGAATCTGTTAAAGTCGAGTTTAGCACATCTTACTACCATTATACAGGAATTTATTTTATTTTTATAAGTTATGAAATTCGTTTTTACACAGAGCGAAAGGGAATTTTATATCATGTGAAAGCGTACTTTTAACTTAGTTTACGTGAATTGATAAGCTAGTTACCGTACTGGACTTATCAATTACACTAAATTCAATATTCATTATGACATTGTTTTCGAGCCATAATAAAATTGTATCAACCAAACAATTCTGTTACAAAAACAATAATCTAAAATCTGCGATTCCCATGAATTTATATTTACAACGCGAGAAACTAAGGCAGTGTGTATACCATATAATTTGTAATGTTTTACGAGCGGAAATTTAGAAATTCAGGATTTTCAGAAATTATTTAAATGAAATTTAGGCGTCGTAGAATTCGGGAGTGTCTCTAAAAAGGCCCTTTCGGCAATTTAGATGAGTTTCGAAGAGATAAATGAATTTTTGTATTAGAAATTTAAATGACAACTAACCTTATATAGCAGTTTCTTTTGGAAAATCAGTTACTTTTGAATAATTAATGCGACTCACGCTTTGAATTCCAATTAATTAATACTTTACGATTAGAGATTTATTCAGACACAAGTGTAGCTGAAATTCTATGCTTTTCGGTGACATTTTACGCTGCTTGTAACCTTGCAACGTGAAACTGCGAATTTTGATGAAGACTAAACGTATGATTATTAAATGATGAAATTTCACTTAGATATGGCTAAACTTACAGTGGAACATGTCGTAGAAAGAAATATTATATAAATCTAGACATTTTGGGAAAACCACCACTACTATCGTTGGCTGGACTTGCAATATCCTTCTATTACCCACGCTCCAAAGATAATAGACCAGAAAAAGGAATTTTGTTCTAAAAATGGAGATCTCAACCACTAGAGGGACCTTTGGTTCGGATACATGAACAAACTGAAGTCACTAGACGAGATGTGTGGGTGACGCTGATGACAGATAACCTCTGAGATGTTAATTGTAACATTACAAGATATTTAAGTTGCTTCCCATTAGAATTAGAAAGATTCTTACGTGTTAGCTTATATTTGGTAGTACTTTTTTTTAGCTTTTATGTCTCTTTACTGATTTGATGATTTTGTTTGTGGATGTTCAACAGTAACGCACTTAGTCACGCTGATGCTAAGTATATGTCAATAATTAGATAACCAGAGTCAAGTAGATGTAGTCTACACCAACTTGGGATACCACCGATTATAGTGTATTGATCAAAAAACTGTCCATCTTTGGATTCAGCTTGGATTTACTTGCTGAACTGCTGCGTTCATATCTGTCGAATAGAGGCATTACGTATTTTGTAATGGTTTCAAATCGCTGGATGTGATATACCATACGCTCGAATGTGACTATGACTCTTTATACTTTACTTGAATGATTTACTTTCTTCTTTTACATGCTCTATACTTACACACGCAGACTTACTCTTCAATAAGAACTTGCAACGATGATTTGCACGTACAACATCATTTAAATACTATAAATGAATAGTGCTGCAAATTCAATTTAAAATTAAATACGTTAACTCTATACATTAGGTCTAATTACACCACGCGATGTCTTGAAAAAGGCCGATAATAAGATCTAGGAGTATACTTTAATTTCCGTTTAAACCATGTAAATTTCATTTGTAATTCAGCTTCGAAAACTTTAAACTTTGTGGTGCGTGCAGTGAAGATTGCTAAGATTCCTTTAAAGACACTGAAATCTATCCTCAGCATGATGACGCGAGGGAATACTTTTGGAAATGTATAACATTCTTTGAATCACAGTCTAGAGGTATAGGTATCAGTTTTATATGGAAGGTGTGTAATAAACGGATTAATTCCAATTGGCTTCTTTCCTGTTTAAATTGTACCCTGAGGATTTTCTGTAGTACTTCTTTCATCTTCTCTAGAATCAATCTCCCATAAGAATCTCGACTTATAACTATGTCCTGAGCAGCAACCCAGCGTTATGATAATATTTTTTAAAATCTATTAATAGTCTACATTAATTTCTTCTTGTATTTGGTATATCTTATTTATGTTTTTTACGTACGTATGTTTTGTCTGAATATTCTGCTATTAACTTTAAAGCCACGCATTCAAAAAATTTGCTGCAAACAGCAATTGAAATTCAGCGTGATTATTTTTACAATTTAAAGTGATAACATGAAATGTGTGGATTAGCCAAATGTAAAGGATAAATGTAAGAATTAACACATGAACTTATGGAGCTGTAATAGCTTTACCATAAAATAAGGCTTTTATAAACACGTCACAAGTGACGAACATTAGGTTCTTGACGAATATCCTCATACATGTAAAAATACGATGTGTTTATGACCATCTATTTCATTTTAGAGTGCAATTCGGTTGAAAATCTAATACAACCAAGTAATTTCTCACGCATTCTCTAATTTCGACAGTTTTATGTCTATCCAACTTATAAACCTGTATTCATCCCATTCTGCAGTATGCTGTAAAATAAACTTTCACGTAACCACGTCATTAGATTCTCTCAAAAATAGAATTATTATGTAAGCAAATTATATTTATCTCTCTGGACTTTTATTAGCCATTTAACCTTTACAAAAGTATTTCTTCGGCCTTAGCATACTTACATCCTGATCTCGGCTCTACAAAGCCTATAAAACTATTCACCTAGATTATATTAATAGCTATGTAAATAAATCATCTATGCTCGAAGTTGTGATTCATATATTATTAAAAATGTTGAATATGTACTTGATTATGGACATCGAAAAAGCAGACCCAGTTGCTTTGTTGCTTGTTGTTGAGCAAGCAAAAATTAGTAGTACGAGGAGCACCTTTTAAATTTTTACATAAACGACGAAAGAAAAATTGTTTTATTGTTCTTCAGAATATTCGCCATTAAAATTTATACAATTTTTCATGTATTCAAACTATTTACCGAAACTTTTTTTCTGCTCTGAAGGTGGTATCTCCAAAATATAGGTTTCAAAGGTTTCGACAGGTACTTGAGGTGATAAAAGTCGTTGTTCACGCATTTTTTGTTTGACGGGAATAAAAAAAGTTGTTAGGCGATAAATCAAATGAGACATTACTCCATGTTTTTCTTCTTCAAATCATTAATTGTTTGACGTGCTGTATGAAAGCTGGCATTATCATGATGAAGTATAATGCGACGCTGTCGATTTTCTCCTGATTCAGCATTAACTGATCAAAGCAATGCTTGCGGTTTGACCAGTATAACGAAAGAAACGCGCAATTATTTTCATGGGGGGTCCTTCGTGGACGAACAAGTTTTGTTGTATTCTGTTCATCTACGAATAATTGACCTTGATGTAAAACTTGTAGTAGTTCTGTTCATAATTTCTTTGCGGCGTTTCGTGCGGTCTACTGATTTTGCACAGCGATCTATCCCGCATGAAAGTTTCTGTGTGTCATAAACCGTGGCTGGGAAACCGTGGATAACTTCATTAAAACTTCGTTCTCGAAGAAGGGTGATATAAGCCGAGAGGCAAACAGCAATGTTAAGTAGAAATGCGTGCGGAATAACGCTGATGACACGAGGTAGGTAGAAACATGTCCGTTAGTTAACGTTCTCTTTTCTTGACATTGCTTTTGCCATGAGTGATTCCACCATAAGTAGCTATATTAGCAGCATTTTTTGGGTGACATCAAGGTATATATAAAAGCTCCAGGTTTTTCACGGAAACCAAATTATATTAACTTTTGACAGTTCGTTGTCAGCAGTATTTAACATATTGCAGCCCAGAAGAACCATGCAATCAAAAGTAATACCTGAGCATACTAACACACACCTGGTTTCAATTTGGAAACCTTTCTGAAAACAAAAACGACAACCGCGGAAAAGCTAAACGCTATAGCAAACAACATTAAACTACACTCTGCGCTACACAGTGCGTGGATCCTCATTATCAACCATATGACCAAATACTTTGCTTCTGGTACACCTCAATAGTGTTTCATATTTCCCTTTCGATTCAGTTGGTATATCAAAAATGGCCTACTCAAATGTTTGTCCAATTTACGGCTAATATTTGCACTAAATATGTTCCTCCGTCTCCAAATCTACGACAGAGTTGATCTTCAGCATTTCCTAGTTAATATAAGCAGTGCTAGTAAGTAGTAACGATACATAACCTGTTGATAAAAATGTCTTTGGCAAGCCTGATATTTATTCCTCCCAATTTTTTGTTTTAGTAGTGGCAGTGGGTTATGACTTATACTGGAGGGGGCGAGTTTCAATTTCCTCGAGTATTTTCCTTGCATGTGTATATTGTACTATGCAGCGCAAATACACCGGGAAATCGAATCATTGCCCGCATCTTCCAATTTACATCTTCACCGATCGCTACTATGTGTTTTAGGTATAGTAAGAGTTTGGACTCTTGAAAGGCATATTCGCTATTTTTTGGCAAGCCTATCAGCTTTATAGTTTATGCATTCCAATTGCCTAATCCAAACCTTAGCAAAAATCTTAGGAAGTATATGGAAAATTTACTGTTTGGTAGAAAAAAAAACAAAATAGAATCATGTTTTCAGAAAAAGTTGGTAAACTATGCGAGCAAAAGAATGCAAGTGCATAATAAATGTAACAGCTTTTTTTCTATATCACTTGGCTTCCTGGAAGTGTATATCTTATGGCACTGGATGTAACTTTAATGTTAATAGTAACACCGACCTTCACTTAGACAAAAATAAATTTGGCTCTATATCAATTACGAAAGGAAACGCTATTATTTAGATCTGAGCAATGTTTACAGTTTTACTTCATGAATGAACTCTGTACATTTTATTTCCATATGCGTTAACATTTGCGAGACATTCCACTTCAAAAACAATCTATACACCTCCAACAATGTTTTGCACACATGTATCAATGAACTAGCGTTCTTAAAAATCATAATAATCTTACTGATCTCCATCACAGACATGCTGAATGTTACCATTAACAATCTGTTCCGGATTAAATTACGCACAACCACACATGCACAAAAACAATTCGCTCAAGTTCAATGACCAGACGATGCCATTCTTATATTACGGTTTAATCTTTACAAGGCAACCCGACCTTCATTCCGTCTTATCGCCCCAGAAAAGGTTTGTGTTTATCGTGATGTAATTAATGATATGATACTGGATACCTTACGAGACGCTCGGTTTGTTTTATAACTATTGCCCTGTGTTTTCAATAGAACAAAGGAAGAAAACAGAATTAAAGTCGTTTTTAATGTTTTAATTCCAGTCTCAACAGTTTTATTTCAATTCAAGATGATTAATTCATTATGGATGTGTACTACATACATAGTGGTTGATTTTTCACTGCACAATCTTTATGTTAGTTGTAATTAAAATATGAACAATAAATTAAAACGAATTCAATATAACGTTTTCTAATTAGTTAAACTGAAAAATAAATTGGGAGTGGATTTATTGAAGTTTTATAGCAATAAGAACACCAATGAAAGCTTTTCGTGTTGAAAAAATCGGTAAAAAATAGCGTCGAGTATAAATGAGATATTTGACTCTGGATAAGTAAGTTCTAGGTACACATCCTTAACTCGAAGCAGTAACTTCATTCAATTTCTTGTTTGTGAAATATTTGAAACCGTTGTACCTTACTTTTTAAGTTGAGTTCATAAAACTCTGTTGCAGTTGGTAAGTAGATTGAATGGAGTTGTATACAACTTGTGCTTACTTAGATTTGAAATTTCACAGTTTGGTAACTGTTATGATGTTTTTTTGGATCAACCTGGCGGTGCAGGAAACAATTTGGAGCTCTTTCTTAGTCAACTTTGCGCAACAACAAAAGTAAACTACCAAAACTCTTATTACTACATATCATGTAATTTCCTTAGTTAAACTATATGTATAATATTCATGTATTGCCTTTCCAAAAACGTAAAAAAATGCAAGGTGTTCTATTTAAAATATGAAAGTGGGCGCCATTTCCGGTAACACCGGGAATGCAATTGAACTGGTGATAACGCCAACGGCTACCTCACAAAACATAGAATTTGATCAATTTTTTCTAAACACGCTAGCTTCTGTTATTCAAAAATTAATATGGAGGGGATACTTTAGTTTATCATTGTATATATACAGGCTGTTCACCTAATACGTGGATGGAAGAACAGTTTAGAGCAGAAGTTTTCAAAAAAAAGATATTTGGAGACAAGTTCTGCTCAACATAAAATTGTGCCAAAGTATACAGGATTTGCAGTTTTCGCTACACACGGTATAAGTTTGTTTTCTTTTATGGAACATCGTGTATATTATTACGTGTCAGGATACGTTTCTTCAATTTAAGTCAGCTTACTTGAGTATTCTCTACGCTTAACTCTCTTCGTTTTCCATATAATTGAAGTAATTT